>JAJOZX010006896.1:0-248930 GCA_023014485.1 Bathynomus jamesi | reverse complement strand
ATAATACACATAATAGGAATAATATAATAATAATAGTAGTAATAATAATATATAATAATAATATAGTAATATAATATAGTAATAATAAACTAATAATAATATAGTAAATAATATAGCAATAATAATAATAATAAGCAACCTAATAATAATAGCCACAATGACAACCTTGTCTGCAAAGAGACAGACAAGAATACTGTAAGTGATATTTCAGAGGAAAAGAATAATAAAAATGGCAATAATTAATAATTAAAATACATATATGTTATATAGGCCCAGTAACCTGTGGATGATAAATTACAGTTAATTCTGGTTATGGGATTGTGTTAAGTTGAATGGGAAAACTAAAGGAAATATGTAGGCTACAAATGATTAGTAGGCCATCTGCTAAGAAAATAACATGAAACATAATAGGCTTATAAAGTGAAATATACTAAGAAAATTAATGGCAGGCAGGCCTTTGCCTCTTCAACATATCCAGCTGAGGTTAATCTAAAACAAAGACTATGGTAGGCCTCAGTTAGGCTAGTTACAATTTGGCTTTTGCCTAGACCTAACTTAGCCTAAGGTAATTTATTGTATGAACCTTACATTACTATTTGTAGTATAAATCTTGGTACTAATTGCAAACAGTATAAGGCTTGTTAGTATCTACAGTATGCGATATTGCATACAGATATGGAATAGTAAAGAATATAAACAAATACAAAACATACCACAAAGGAACTTTGCTTGCTGGCGCGGTGCTTTCGAATAATACAATGTTTAAACGGCGTCCTTTGTGTTGTCGTTGCACACAAGTTTGTTTTTACTTAATAATTTTACCAACCAGCCAAAATAATCCTTAAAAGCCCATTCATGTCTAGTCACACCACTCTGAATTCTTAAGAATTAAATTTGATCACTAGACATTTAACTTGTATTTATTTATTTAGATTTAAATAATTCACTCATGCCAATTTGTGGCAGTTTTTCACTAATAAAGAATAATCTTGTGGTGCAAGGCACTACAGTTCTCCTACCACGCACCCCTCTTCATTATTGGCAAGTTCTCTGCCACAGTGCTCACCTGCTATAGAGCAGCTCCTAAATGAATTTTTTCCCTTACTCAACCCTGTTCTAAGGATACCCCTATTAAACACTCTGTTGTCCACCGTATTGATACGGTAGGCTCACCTGTTTTCACCCGCCCACGTCGCTTAGCTCCAGATCGTCTTGCAATTGTGAGACGAGAGTTTGAACACATGCTCGAACTCGGTATTATACGGCCTTCAAGTAGCCCGTATGCCTCTGCTTTACACATGGTCCCAAAACCTACACTGGAGACTGGCGTCCATGTGGAGATTATCGTGCTTTGAATGACAACACGATTCCAGATCGCTATCCCCTTCCTCACTTACACGATTTTACTTCTGCTCTCCATGGCACCACAGTATTTTCACGCCTTGACTTGGTGCGAGCCTTTCATCAAATTCCTGTACACCCTGAAGACATACATAAAACTGCTATAACAACCCCTTTTGGGTTATTTGAAATGACAAAAATGCCATACGGACTGCGTAATGCGGCCCAAACTTTTCAACGCTTCATTGATGAAGTGTTGAGAGGTCTCTCCTTCACTTTCACATATGTCGATGATATTCTCATCGCAAATTCTTCTCCCTCAGAACATATTCAACATTTACGCTTAGTTTTTTCTAGGTTGGCAGAATATGGTGTATTGCTAAATACCTGAAAAATGTGTCTTTGCTGTAGATGAACTCACATTTTTAGGATACAAGGTTACTTCGAAGGGCATCTCTCCTCTCGAAAATAAAGTATCTGTGATAAGGTCTTTCCCACAACCGCAAACTCAAAGCAACTTCGCCGCTTCTTAGGGATGGTAAACTTCTACCATCGCTTCATTCCTCAGTGTGCAAACATTCTTGCACCCATAACCTCTCTTCTTCGCCAATCAAAAAGGGGCAGATCCACTGTAGTTTTGTGGAACCCCGAAGCTACCAATGCTTTTTCACAAGCAAAAGAGGCTATAGCACAAGCTACATGCCTTGTTCACCCTCAACCAGACGCTCCTCTGAACTTAGCCACTGATGCCTCTGACGTTGCCGTGTCAGGAGTGCTCCAGCAGCTTGTTTCAGGCGTTTGGGAACCTCTCGCATTCTTTTCACGCAAGCTCTCACCTTCACAAATGAGGTACAGCACCTTCGGTCGAGAGTTGCTGGCGATATACCTCTCCATCCGTCATTTCAGGTCATTCCTGGAAGGACGTGACTTTAGCATTTTTACGGATCATCGTCCGTTAATATTTGCTCTCCATTCTCAATCAGACTCTCATGCTCCTACTGAGAGAAGATACCTTGATTTTATTCTTCAATTTACTTCAGACATTCGACACATTTCAGGTTCTTTGAATGTTGTGCCGGATGCGCTGGCTCGCATCTCAGCAATTTCTGACCCTGGACACTCTCACATCAACCTTTCAGAGATGGCTAAGGCTCAGTCCACGGATACAGACCTCCAAGCTCTTATTAATTCACCCACTTCGTTGCAAGTCCGCTCTTTACCAGTTGAACCCAAGTCAGACTTACAAATTTTGTGTGACGTCTCGACTGAGCATATTCGACCGTTGGTCCCACAAGGGCTGCGAAGAGCTGTTTTTGCTAAACTCCATTCCCTTTCTCACCCGGGAATTAAGGCCACCCAAAAATTAATTGCAGCTAGGTTTGTATTGCCAAGTATGAACAAAGATATCCGCAATTGGACTCGATCTTGCCTTCAATGTCAGCGTGCCAAAGTTCACCGACACACAAAGTCAGAAATTGGTACCTTTCCTTTGCCGAAGGCTCGTTTTGAGGCCATACATCTAGACATAGTCGGCCCCCTCTATTCTTCTCGAGGTTATACCTATCTTCTCACTGTCATTGATAGGTTCACAAGATGGCCAGAAGCTGTTCCTTTGACTTCTTGTACTGCTTCTGCAGTAGCTCATGCCTTTGTTTCATGTTGGTATTCCCGTTTTGGAATACCTGCAACCATTTGCACAGACAGAGGTGCCCAGTTTGAATCGGCCTTATGGAAGGAACTCATGCTCCTTCTTGGGACTGAGCGCATCAGAACAACAAGCTATCACCCGCAATCCAATGGGGTGGTAGAACGCTTCCATCGTCAACTTAAAAGTTCCTTGCGAGCCACTGATCCATCTACTACATGGGTGGACAGGCTACCCCTAATCCTAATCGGAATTCGTACTGCTCTGAAGACTGATCTTGCATGCTCTGCAGCAGAATTAGTTTACGGTACCACACTCCGGTTATCCGGAGAATTTTTCACGCCTACACCCATTAACCCACATGTGATCCTGCTTCGTATGTCAAGACATTACGCTCTGTTATGAAGCAAATTCGTCCCACAGCACCTAGAACTTCCACGTCACAAACTACCTTCGTTTCCCCTGATTTACAAACTTGCACACATGTTTTCTTGAGACATGATGCTCACCGCTACCCTCTTCACTGTCCCTATGATGGTCCCTTCCTTGTGCTAGACCGTAGACCCAAAACTTTCATCATTGACAAGGTGGGCAAGCGTGAAACCGTTTCTGTGGACCGCTTGAAACCAGCATACCTTGATTTTCTCCAACAAAAGATCCTATTCCTCCTCAATCTTCTGTACCTCCACCTCAAATACAGGTACAGCAACCTATCCCTCCTCAATCTTCTGTACCTCCCTCTCAAATACAGGTACAGCAACCTATCCCTCCTCAATCTTCTGTACCTCCACCTCAAATACAGGTACAGCAACCTATCCCTCCTCAATCTTCTGTACCTTCATCTCATATACAGGTACAGCAATCTACCCTTCCTAAATCCTATGTACCACCACCTCATCCGAGGGTACAACAATCTATCATCCCTCTTCCAATTCTCCTTCATTATCGCAACCAACTGTCTTTGAACCAGCCAGTGGCCCCATTGCACAGGCACCAAGAATCCCCTTCCCCCAATGTCCCTACTGCACCTGTAGCACCATCCATGCCTTCAGAACCAGTGCTGCAGGATATTGCCGTCCAAAAGCAAACAATGACTCGTTCTGGAAGTCATTCGTAAGCCAGTGCGCTTTGACATTTAAGTGTTTTTTTTTTTTTACCCCTGACAACCATGTTTTTGGGGGGCAGTACTTGTAGTGCCTTGCACCACAAGATTATTTTTTATTAGTGAAAACTGCCACAAATTGGCATGAGTGAAATATTTAAATCTAAATAAATAAATAAATACAAGTTAAACATGTCCAGTGATCAAATTTAATTCTTAAGCATTCAGTGTGGTGTGACTAGACATGAATTGGCTTTTAATGATTATTTTGGCTTGTTGGTAAAATTGTATATGTAAAAACAAGCTTATGTACAACAACACAAAGGACGCCGTTACACATTTTATTATTTGAAAACACGGCGCCAGCAAGCAAAGGTTCTTCGTGGTAAGTTCCTATTTATAATGTTTATATTCTTTACTATTGCATATCTGTATGCAATACCGCATACTGCAGAGATTAACAAGCCTTATAGTGTTTGTGATTAGTACTGTAAGATTCATACTATAAATAATACTGTACAATTCATACAATAAATTACCTTAGGCTAAGTTAGGTCTATCTAGGCAAAAGCCAAATTGTAACTCTAGCCTAGCTGAGGCCTACCGTAGCCTTTGTTTTAGATTAACCTCAGCTCTATTATATTGAAGAGGCATAGGCCTGCCTATTAATTTTCTTAGTATATTTTACTTTATAATATAAGCCTATTATGTTTCATGTATTTTCTTAGCAGGTGGCCTACAAAAGCCAAATTGTAACTCTAGCCTAGCTGAGGCCTACCGTAGCCTTTGTTTTAGATTAACCTCAGCTCTATTATATTGAAGAGGCATAGGCCTGCCTATTAATTTTCTTAGTATATTTTACTTTATAATATAAGCCTATTATGTTTCATGTATTATCTTAGCAGGTGGCTACATACTTCCTTAGTTTTCCTGTTCAACTTAACACAATCCCATAATGAGAATCAACTGTAATTTATCATCCACAGGTTACTGGGCCTATATAGCATATGTATATTAATTATTAATTTTTGCCATTTTTATTATTCTTTTTCTCTGAAATATCACTTACAGTATTCTTGTCTGTCTCTTTGCAGACAAGGTTGTCATTGTGGCTATTAGTGTTACATTATTTATATATTAATATTATTTGTATATTATTCGCACAATATTATTTGTATATTAATATTAGTTCCATTAGTTGTTTATCAGTGTTAGTTGCAGACTGTTATATATTAGCTAAACGGTGCCATTATTTAATTCTGCATTTATATGTCAAAGTTGTTACGGGTAAAAATCCCCTTTGCATTTATAAATAATTGTTGCATATAATTTATTAATTGTTGTCAATAAAATACAAAATTCATATTGATGATTTTATAATCAGTCCTTCCCTTTTTTATTAAAATTAATTTTTGCGCCGCAGTGCTGGATGCCAATCTAGTATTTGGGCGCTGGTGACCCTGGTAATTAATAATTTACGTAAAGGTCTATAATAATAAAACCAGACTCTTACAGTATCGTTGAGTTAGTAATTGTTTGGTAGTTGATAATTGCAGTATTTATTTATACATAGTTCTGTCATTTATTCTAAATAATGTATAAGCTAATTTTCAGGAATTTCATGAGGAGTATTTTTCTGTTTGTCTTCTGAAAGTACATATTTGTTGTTTTGGACATAAATGTTTGATTAAAATTGTTTCATAATTGTTTTTTTATTAACACAGCCATTTTTTGTATGTGTGTGCTGAGGTGATGTAGTAAGGCGTGAGTTGGTGGATGGAGGGGTGGAGCCTCAAATGGGTATACTGCTTAGGGCCCCCTAATGGCTAGAAACGGCCCTGCTTATGTTCTAAGAGAAAAGATAGAATTGAAGCTAGACAGGCTCATTCAGGAAAAGGTTATTGAACCTATATCACACTCATTATGGGCAGCACCTCTTGTCCCTGTGTTAAAACCTAATAAGAGTGTTCGTATTTGTGGGGACTACAAAGTAACTGCTAATAAGGCTATTCTAATTAAATAAGATTCCATTTTTTGTTATTACGTTTATTGACCAATATCCATAACGCTAAACAATGATGGAACTCTGAAACTCTGAAAAAACAAACAAAACATAAACACATACATGAAAAATAAAGGCATCAACATGAAGACACCAATCAATAATAATGAATATTCTCTATCTCCCCCCGAGTCTTTGATATAGTATAGTGAAAAAAAGGGGAACAAAGATATATATGTGGTAATGTGGTACAGGGTATGGGTGTCGATGGCGAGAGGGGGTTGTTCATGTAGTATGTAGCGTGTTCGTCATATCGTAATCGCTCTGCCGTGAGGGTGTATTCCTATCGCGTCTGGAGCGTCTGACGGCAGGGGCATCGGTTGGAGAAGCGGGATACCTGGAGCAGCAGGTTGCGAGGAATCTCGTTGCTGGAAGCGCTCAATGGGTGCCAGGGACGGTGTTGGTGGGCACTGCTGAGGGTGCGCAGCTGGTCTGGAGGGCAGGCCTCGTGGTGGGGTGTGCAGTGGAAGTGATGTGGGGCTGGTCGGTAAGGTTACGTTGCCAGCCGGTTGGTGGGCGGTAGGGGATGATCGCTCGACTGCGGACGGGGAGCGTGGTTTCGGGGGTGAGGTTGCGCACTGCTCCAATTCGGGCGCAGGGCTGGAGAGGTGAAGGCGGGAGTCGTCCATGCGTGGTTTTGGGGGTGAGGTCGCGCACTGCCCCGATCCGGGCGCATGGCTGGAGAGGTGAAGGTGGGAGTCGTCCCCGATGGTGAGGCGGCGTCTCTGCGGTTGGACGGGCACGTATTTCCTCAGAAATTTTCTGTTTTGCAGTCACTCTGCCTGAACCGTCAACCTTCACTACATATTGATCGAACTGTCGCACTTCTATTACCAAACCAGTCTTGTCCCATTTCCTGTGGTTGGGGCCGATCTGGTTCTGGATTCTGACCCTGTCTCCGACCACGAGTGGGGGTAACCGTCTGGTGTACTCGGACCAGTGTTCAGTGGCTCTCATATGCCTGTTCCGCAAGGCATCCTCCCTCGCCGCCAACGTCCCGAGCCAGGTATCGTGTGGCTTGTACCTGCCGGGCACGATCGGGATGAAATCTTTGATCGGACGGCCGAACACACACATAGCGGGAGACAGCTTGGTATCTTTGTCAGGCGTGTTGCGGTATTGTAGCATGGCTCGCTGAAAAGCGTCTGTATCGAGCTCACCGTTCGGTCCTATGTTGTCTGTGATCAGTCGTTTCGCTGTTTTCACGCCAACTTTGGCTCTGCAGTTTGAATGTGGAAAAGCTACCGAAGCCAGACGGTGGTGTACGCCCCAGTTCTCCAGGAAGTGACGAGTAGCCGTGGATGTGAACTCAGGGCCACCGTCAGATGACAGTTCGTCGCAGATGCCATAAGTCACGAACACCCTGCGCAGGATGTTGATGGGGCCTCTGGCGCCATCCGTGGTCCTCTCCACAATCGGCCAGTTTGAGTACCTGTCGACGATCACCATGTAGTTAGTACTTTATAGTGGAAATAATCGGCACAGATGCACTGGAAAGGTTAGACGGGGGACACCGAAGGAATTGGAGGAACACGGCTGCGAAGGTGCCATACGGTTGCAATGGTTGCAACTGTTCCTGAGGGTAGTGATAGCAGGGGTGATGCCGGGCCAGAACACGGACACCTCAGCCTTCGCGACCATCGACGATACACCCTGGCGGGTTGCGTGGAGCGCGTTCAGTACATCCTGCCGGAGAGAGGGAGAGATCACAACACGGTTTTTGAATACGACGACGCCGTCCACCGTGTACAGGTCCTCTCGGAATTGGTAATATTCTCTGAGTGGGGGTGGGAGCTTGTGACGGAAGTCAGGCATGCCTGACTCGATTATCGAGACGAGCTCTGTCATGTGTTGGTCGCTGCTCGTCGCCAATCTTACCCGGTCCCAGGTAACGGACTGCAGCGTGTTCAGAGCTGAGATCGCGGAGGCCATAACTTCGTCGTCGAGGGCTTCGTCGTTGTACGCAGCCGTTCCTTCTGTGCGCATGCCAGCTAAGAATGAGTGGCGCAGAGCAGATGCCGACGGTAGGTCATCATCAGCAACAGCGTCTTGGCTACTAGCGGAGATGTCTGCCAGGAGCATCTTTTCAGGTTGGCGGTCGCCGGTGGGGTGGCGGGACGTAGCGTCAGCAGCGCGATGCCCCGCACCAAGTACATGGATCATACGAAATCTGCAGCGGAGAGTCTTCTCCTTCAGATTTCTCAGTCGAGCATTCGGTAAGTCTTCCAGCTACCTGTCGCCAAACACCTTCAGCAGGGGTTTGTGGTCAACAGCGATGATGAGGTCATCGCAGCCGAGGACGAAGTACCTGGCCTTGTCCAGTGCGTCAGCGACTGCCAGAGCCTCCCCCTCGATCGGCGCGTAGCGTGACTCGGCGGGGTGGGTGAAGCGCCTGCCAACGAGGGTGACCATCCAACCAGTGCGGCAGCAAAAGGGTTCAGCACCAGGACATTCACAGTGTTTCTGGGATAGCCAGAATCCGATCCCTGACTTCGACCAATTGGTCGCAAGACAGGTCGGTTTTGTTTTGTCAAATATACTTACACCCTCCTCAATCTCACTGATGATCACCACCTTCGACTCTTCAAACAGAATGTTGAGTTGATCATCCCATCGGAAGGGCGTGCCGGGCTTCAAGAGTTGGCGAAAAGGTATCATTCTCTTTGCCATAGCGAAAGCATACGCCACCTGGATAATTAGCCCAAACCATGAGCGAATGTCGATTATGTTCTTTGGTGTAGGAAAGTCACGGATGGCCTGCAGATACTTCTCGCAGGGTCGTACTCTGTCGAGTGTGATTTCGAAGCCAGCAAACTCCACAGTGTCTTGTCCAAATACAAACTTCTCAGGGTTCAGCGTGATGCCGTGTCTGCCGCAGATGTCAAGCCAGTTGACTGCTTGGAAGAAACTTTGTCTCAAGTCGTCCGACCAGAGCAGCGTATCGTCCATACACTTGGTTTTGTTTGGAACATCAGATACTATTTCGTCGTAACGTCTCGAATAGCCATCACTAGAAGCGATATAGCTCTGGGGCGCCGTGCGGTACCGGTACCTGCCCCATGGAGTGATGAAGGTAGTCAGGTGACGGTCTTCCTCGCGGAGGGGCACGCTGTGGTATCCGTTCCAGGCATCGAACACGGTCTTCTTCTTGCCATGGGGCACCGACCTTGCCTGATGGAACGGTGACTGAGTATGATGTGTCTGGCGGGTGGCATGTATGTTCAGGGGCTGGAAGTCGACCGTGCGGCGTGGCTTCCCGTTCTCCTTGGCGCACACCACCATCCAGTGGTAGTCTGACAGGAAGAAGTGAAAGCGAGGTGCTCGCAGCCATAAAGAAACTCGCAGTCAGAGAAGAGAGCACCATGGTTGCTAGAGTGGCGCTGCACAACATGCGCCAAGACCGTGACGAAACCGTGCGTTCATTCGGCACCCGACTCCATGGCCAGGCAGGGGTATGCAAGTACATCACCAAATGCTCGAGCTGCGATGCGGATGTGAACTACACGGAGGCCATCTTGCGCGACGTCCTGACCCGCGGCATTGAGGACCCCGAGATTCAACTGGACCTACTCGGCAACACGAACCAGAACATGGCATTAGAGCAGGTCTTCCAGTTCGTCGAGGCCAAAGAATCCGGCAAGCGCTCAGCATCACGTCTCCTCGACTCTCAGGGCGTCGAGGCTGCTAACAGCGCCTACAGACGGAACAAGAAGGACGCTCTGAAGGAGATGACAGTCGGCAACCATGAGGTGTGCTCACTGCTCATATTGCGGCAGGAAAGGGCACGGCACGGCAAATATCCTATTCCTAATCCTGCTGATATTTTTAGTAAGTTAGCTGGTAATAAATACTTCTCTAAGCTGGATATGTCATAAGCCTGTGCACAACTGGAGCTTGCTGAAAAATCTAAGGATATCACAACTATAAATACTCACAAGGGTCTATTTCGTTATAATAGATTATGTTATGGTATTTCATCAGCTCCTGGCATTTTCCAAAGAACTATTAGTCGCATATTAGATGGAATTTCAGATGTGGTATGTTACCTGAATGACATCCTTATAGCTGGAAAAACAGAAGCAGAACATACGTCTAGTCTAAGGACAGTTTTGCAGAAGTTACCGGCTGCTGGTTTAACTCTAAATAAGGAAAATGTATCTCTATAACTAAAGAAATTCAGTATTTGGGATTTAAAATTGATTCATTAGGTCTGCATCCTACTAAGGATAAAGTTGATGCTATTTGTAAGGCTCTGCACCTACTAATGTCACTCAGCTTCAAGCATATCTAGGTTTGCTTAATTTCTACAGGAAATTTTTACCAAATGCTGCTACTACATTGGAACCACCAAATCAATTACTCAGGAAAGACACTAAATGGAGTTGGGGTAAAGAGGAACAGTCTAGTTTTCAACAGTCAAAGGAGCTCTTACTTAATTCTCATGTTTTAGTGCATTTTGATTCTAAACTATCTATAGTTGTAACTGCTGATAGCAGCTCATATGACATTGGAGCAGTACTTGCTCATAATATTAATTGGGAAGAAAGACCTATTTCTTTTGTTTCCCGTACTCTAAATACAGCAGAGAGAAATTATTCACAAGTAGAACGTGAAGCATTAGCCCTAATCTTCGCAGTAAAAAAGTTTCATTTTAACTTGTGGGGTCAGCAGTTTACCCTAGTGACTGATCATAAACTGTTGTTAGTCTTGTTTGCTCCTAATAAACAAATTCCTATCTTGGCTGCAGGACGAATACAACGTTGGGCTCTCATTGTTAGAAAATCTAAAAGAGGAAGAGCCATTGTTGTCCCAAGGCGATATGATGACTAAGCTGATTGATGCAGCATTGCTTGTATATATTAAGTTAAGGTGTATAACTGTATATATATATATCCATCTCATAATTGTAAGATTAGTGAAAAATTCACTTAATTTAGAGCTAGCATTTTTGGGCTCTTGTGCTCTTGTGGCATCATTGTTTGGGCACTCTTGTGGCATCATTTTTTGGGGGGCACTGGCGCGTCCTTCCTACTCGTTTGTTGAATGCGGCACTTACAGGACGTGGTCTTATAGAGAGCACTCTTGCAATTCAGTTTGGTTGTGTAGATACAAAAGTGTTGCATCGTGCAATAGTGCAGGTTGTGTTGTTGCAAGGTTTAGAAAGAAGACCATAAATAGTACCCCTTTTGTTTTTATCTTAATTTTATGCAACTGAGGCCTAAGGTAGGCCCACATCGAGTCAGCAACCCTGAGGTAGGACCTAATAGGACCTCCAAGTCCGTAAGTTTTGGTCTAGCTTAACTTGGGCTGTTGGTTGAACTGGCCGTTCAGAGCTTGGCCGTTCAGGGTTCACCTGGGGTTCTGAACCCAATAAAATAAAAACAATAACACTTATGCAAGAAGCCTATTCTTTCAATCTAGTGCACCGGTCAGGTAAGCATTTGGGTAATGCTGATGCTTTAAGCCGGTTACCTTTAGATGCTTCCATTGAATGTGTTCCAATTCCGGCTGAATGGGTTCATTTAGTTGAATTTCTAGGGACAACACCAGTCATAGCTATGATTATTGCTCAGTGGACTAAATCTGATCCTATTTTGTCTCATGTTTATCAGATGGTCTCTAGTGGTTGGCCTATGAAGGTGGACAGTTCTTACCAACCTTTCCACCAAAGACGCACAGAGTTGTCTATTCAGGATGGATGTGTCCCTTGGGGTCTCGGGTTCTTATCCCAGACCTGGGCAAGTCTCTTTTGCTTAAAGAACTTCATTCGGATCATATGGGTGCTACTCGTATGAAGGAACTGGCCCGAAGTTATTTTTGGTGGCCCAGACTGGATAGTGACATCCTTTCGCTTGTGAATTCATGCTCTCGGTGTTTGGGGTTACGTGATACTCCTTAAAAGGGTTTTCTACATCCCTGGCAATGGCCTTCCCATCCATGGCACAGAATTCATATTGATTATGCGGATCCCATCAATCACCACTATCTTCTAGTCATTGTCGATGCTCATTCTAAATGGGTTGAGGTTCTTCCTACTACATTTATGTCTTCATCCTCTACTATTCGTCGGTTACGTTCTATTTTTGCCAGGTTTGGCCTTCCAGTTGTTTTTGGTTTCCGATAATGGCCCAAGTTTTACTAGTTCTGATTTTTCTACGTTTTTGTCTCCCAATGGTATTCGTCATGTTCGTACTGCTCCCTACCACCCATCTTCAAATGGCTTCGCTGAGAACATGGTCCGTTCTGTTAAGTCTGCTTTGCTTCGGGGAGGGAATTCAGGTTGCTTTGGATCGCTTTCTCATGAAATACAGGTTGACATCCCATTCTACTACGGGTGTTGCACCGTCTGAGTTGATGTTTGGCCGTCGTATTCGCTGTGTTTTTTTTGTGCGTGCTCATGATTCTACAGTATTTGTCAGAGAGTTTACAGTCGGCAAGAGCGGCAAAAGCGTGCCTTTGAATCTAAGACTTCTAGGACACTAGAGCTGCTACCTCAAAATAAGGTCATGATTCGCAATTACTCTCAGAGTTCCAAGTGGGTACCAGCTATAGTTAGAAGGCAGACAGGTCCTGTTTCCTACAGATGAGTAACTGAAGATGGTCGAACTCAGAATCGACATCAAGATCAGATTCTACCTCATTCTATGCCTTCCGCTACCCTTACTATTCCTCCTACTCTAAAGCGTACACCTATTCCTACTACTCCAGAGAGTACCACTACTATTCCAACCGAAATGGAAACACAATCCTCTCCGTCACCTGTGGTTGAGCCAGAGGAATCTACTGCACTTGGAGTTCGTCGTTCTACCAGGGTTAAAAAAGCCCCGGAACGTCTGAACTTGTAGGGGAGGAGTGTGGTGGATTGGTGTTACTAAAAGTCTGCAGATCGACACACCAAAAAAACACCTTAATAATAAAAACTAATATTGATCTGGAGCACCGGTTTTGACGGATTAGGGTGGATAGGCAGCGATGATGTTTTGGGATGATCATTAGCATTATTATTATTGATGTAGTGCTGATTGTCGTTGTTGCTGTTGTTCTAATTATTCCTAAGTGCTAAAAAGTACTATTGTGAACTATTAGCCTATCTAGATATACTGATATAGCTATTGACTAACTACTAGACTGACAACTGCTAGACTAACGACTATTACTGGCTATCTAGAATATTGTCTGGCATTGTTTGTTCTATACTTGAGGTGAGTCTATAATTATTTCGTTGTGTAACTTAATTCTGGTTATTGTACTGTATCTGTATATAGTGTGTGAACCATAGCCTTATCCACAGGTCACTACAATAATGTCTACCTTTTAATAAAAATCAAATTAATGTACAGGGAGGGAGAAAAGTCTAAGGATTTTATACATACAAATAATTTGTTAATTAATTATTAATTAATTAATAATAAATAAATTCCAATTATATCACTGCAGTGTATGTGATACTTTTCAAAGCAACTATACAAGACCAGGAATGACCCTCGGCTAGAACAGGAAGGCCCTAGGCCCTAGGCCCTAGCCCCAGTCAGCGCCATATCAATAAGGATGGAATACAGCAATGAAGAAAAAATGTATCTTGTATCGTGGGCTATTTCTTATAATAATTGTGAAGAAAGTTTGCGTTTATTTCAAGAAAAATATAATAAACCACCACCAAATGTAACCACTCTTCGATACTGGAAGAAGCGGAAGGTCAGTAACGGTGACAGGAGACAACAACAAAGAAAATGTCCTGGACACTTTTCAAGTCTATCCAACAACTTGAACAAGAAAAGTCGCACAGGAATTGGGCATTTCCAAATTTTCAGTGGCAAAAATATTGAGATCACAGGGGTACCACGATTACAAACCCATTTACTCCCAGCTATATGATGATGATTCTGATAGAGGGCTGAAATTTGCTGAAACAATGAGACAAAAGTTCAACAGTGATCCAGATTTCGTTCGAAAGATCAAATTTTCAGATGAATGTGTCTTCGGTTTGACAAGTAAAGGAAACAAACACAACGTTCACTACTGGACGAAAAAGAAATCCCCAAATACGATTGAGTAAACACGTTAAAATGGCTATACTAACAGTTTGGGCGTGCATTGGTTATTGAGGACTCGTTTTCTTTGACATATCGAGAGATACGATGATGGAAGACGCTATTGCCAAGTATTGAGAGACAAAGTTTTGCTATAGTTTACTAATGGCGTTGGCAGGAATTGGCTTTATCAACATGATGGAGGCCGCCACGTTACTCTGCAGCTGTCCGTGAGATTCTGGATACGAACCTTAAGGAAGATGGCTTGGACGGCGAGGTCCCATCGAGTGGCCAGCCAGATCACCTGATTTACCCCCATGTGATTTCTGCCTTTTGGCTTATTTGCTTAACAAACTCTATACTCCCGGTTTCATCTATTCAAATGTGAATGCCCTGGATGTAGAATAGATGAACAACTGAAAATGATCCCACTCAATATGTTCAGAAGAACAATGAAGAGTTTCAGAGAAAGAATCCACAAATGTATCATAGCGGATGAAGAATTCTGAAGATTAAATTACAATTTAACAATGTTTGTATGAATAAAATTCATATAGACTTTTTGTTTGATTTGTTTCATCATTTGAACACTTATCTGTATAATGTTGTTAACTAACCTATTTAACCTATTTCGCGGTTTAGCCATTATTAAAATCAGTTCTGTAAAATACACTACGTTCCAAATTATTAAGCAGATTGCATTTTCTCCAATGTTTTCAAAAGTGTTTCACTGATTTCAATGAAATTTATAGAAAATAATTACTATATATAGAAGCACTGATGGTATTCATTTCGATAAAATATTTTGATAATTAAAATAATTATCTCTTTTTATTGAAAAATATGTAAAATATGATGTTCCGAATTATTAAGCAAGTACAGTATTCTATTTACAGATCTAAATGGTGAAAATGGGTAAGAAGAAGGATTTAACACCAACTGAGAAAAGAAAAATAGTCAAATTACTCGCTGAAAGTATAAAATCTATTGAAATTGCGAAGCAGCTTGGCAGGGCTTATCGAACTGTAAACAAGTTTGTAGCGGAGGGTACCAAACTGAGGCAGCGAAGTGATAAAGGAGCTATAAGAAAAGTGACAAGGCGGCAGATATCTGTAATCAAGCGCAAAGTTGCAAAGTATCCATTGTCCTCAAGTAAAGAAGTTTTTGAGCAGGCTGGCATACATAATTTACCAAGAACATCTCGATGTGGAATCCTCCAAACAATTGGCAAGACGTGTAAACCTACGATTCAGTCACCATTAACACCCAGGTACAAGAAGCAGCGTGTTGAATGGGCGCGTCAGTACGTGAAAACAGATTTTAATACTGTATTGTTAACCGATTAATGAAGAGCATCCCTTGAGGGATCTGATGGTTGGTCAAGAAGATGGATTGCTAAGGGTCAATCTCTACCATGAAATGAGGTTTTCTTTTAGAAAGTTTGTGTAAGACTGGGCAATCATTTTTACACCATCAGGCACTTTGTATGGGACAGCTACCCCATTGCCTATCAATCCTGCCCAAAACATGACACCACCTCCACCTTGTTGGCGTCTTAATCTCGATGGTAGAAATTGGCTCTCAGCAATCCATCTTCTTGACCAACCATCAGATCCCTGAAAAGTTGCTCTTCATTCATCGGTTAACAATACAGTATTAAAATCTGTTTTCACGTACTGACGCGCCCATTCAACACGCTGCTTCTTGTACCTGGGTGTTAATGGTGACTGAATCGTAGGTTTACACGTCTTGCCAATTGTTTGGAGGATTCCACATCGAGATGTTCTTGGTAAATTATGTATGCGTATGCAGCCTGCTCAAAAACCTCTTTACTTGAGGACAATGGATGCTTTGCAACTTTGCGCTTGATTACAGATATCTGCCGCCTTGTCACTTTTCTTATAGCTCCTTTATCACTTCGCTGCCTCAGTTTGGTACCCTCCGCTACAAACTTGTTTACAGTTCGATAAGCTCTGCCAAGCTGCTTCGCAATTTCAATAGATTTTATATTTTCAGCGAGTAACTTGACTATTTTTCTTTTCTCAGTTGGTGTTAAATCCTTCTTCTTACCCATTTTCACCATTTAGATCTGTAAATAGAATACTGTACTTGCTTAATAATTCGGAACATCATATTTTACATATTTTTCAATAAAAAGAGATAATTATTTTAATTATCAAAATATTTTATCGAAATGAATACCATCAGTGCTTCTATATATAGTATATAATTATTTGCTATAAATTTCATTGAAATCGGTGAAAAACCTTTGAAAACATTGGAGAAAATGCAATCTGCTTAATAATTTGGAACGTAGTGTAAATGTTTATTTTTAAAAGCAAACCCTCAATTTAAATTCACATAAACAACTATTATAAAGGAAAATATTGCATTGATATGGTCATACGTATTAGACTACTTAACAAAATGACTAAAATTTCATCTGTAGCCTAAAATTGGGGTCACAGAACAAAAAAGTTTGGGAAACCCTGATCTACAGTGAGAGATCATAAACATTCACCAGTACATACGAAGAACATAGAGGCCTGGCATGAGCTGAAAGCAAGTATTATCTGTAATAAGACTAGATAGAGTGAACATGGAGTTAAGTTTGACCCTATAATGAGTGAACATGTGCGGAGAATTGTGAGAGATAATTCTGACCATTACTTTGGCAATATACAATATTCAAAATTAATTAATTAAATAAATATGACAGCACATATTTCAGGCTATACTGTAGTCGAGAAAGTTCAACAAGCCAAATATCGTGGGGTGACCATGGACTGTTCACCAGATGTGAGCCATATGTGGCAATTATCCATTTCACTGCGTATTGTCAGTTGTGACTTATCTTTCGAAATTTCAGTAGCTGAATATTTCACTAGATTTCTAGCACTTGATGCAACAACTGGTAAAGTATTGTATGCAGGGCCTGAGTTGTAAAAAAATAACAAGTGGCACGGCCGGAGATTCACGCGAAGCAGCGTCGCAGACCGAAAGACCTAAGGTGCAGGAAGTGCGTTGATGAGAGTGCGGGAGGAGTCCCCCTTTTGCAAGGGATTAATAACCAGAACGATTTATTAGAAAAAAATAACCGTTACGTACCGCCTTCAACTTAAGCCCTGATTGTATGGCACCTTCTTGGAACACCTAGAGAAAAAGTTGAAACTCAGTATTGATAATTGCAGAGGACAAGGTTATGATACGTACAGTTGATGGTAATGTGCTTTTATATTACACACATATGTTACTATAGGGGATTTAATTTTCCCAGAAGAGTTCCTTGTTCCATGCACAGTCTGTGTGTAATATGAAAATTTCTCAGGGAACCATGCCGAGGGTAAATATTCCGCAGAACACATCATCTGAAATTACATACCAGATAATAATTTTCTGATGTATTGTCATGTGTTTTAACAAAATCTGCTATCCGTTTTTTGTGCAGTTGAGCAGGTTTTGAGGTAAATAATTTTTTCTCGAAGAAATGAGGGGTACCACGTCTTAAGGTACCTAAGCGCCAAAATTAAAATTCGCTAGAAATCGCCTCCAAAGTTCAGCAATATTCTCGCAATAGTATCTGTTATTAATTGAGCTAGAACGTCATTTTTGGCTAAATTAGAGTTCTAAGTATGCTAATGAAGATGTTGATGAGTTTTTGGAATAGATTTTCATATTTTATATTTTATATATATTTTTTAAAAATTTTTGATTTTCTTATTATGCCGAACTTTGGGTGAACTTTCGGCTGACGATAGAGGTGAAAAAAGTAGTTCGCTTCATAAGGTTTTCAACCATATTTCTAGTGTCGTAAGGTCATTATAACCCAAACCACGCGATAGAGGAAAGGTGAAAATAGTGATATCCATCAAAAACACGTTTTCGCCTGTGGTGGCGCTTAGGTACCTTAAGACACGCGACCCCTCAAATGTATATCTCAAAAGCTGCTCAAGTTCACAAAAAACCGGATAGCAAATTCTGTTAAAACACCTCAAAATACATAAAATTAAATTTTCTAGTATGTAATTTCATTTTCTTTAATGTAACATAACCTAACCTATAAAATTACACTTTGTTACACGCTTACTCTTACGGTCAGTATATTGTCTATTACAATAGAAAATATTTCGGTCTTTTCTATAATTACACTCTTTACCACAGGTCGGACATGAACAGTTTTTAATATCACACCGTGATTTGCAAACAAGTCCAAAATTTTATTTTTCTAAAGCAACAAGACGAATTAAGTCTTCAAAGTCTACGTCACAACCGGCATAGTTCATGGTCACAGAAACAGAAACAAAGAAACAATTATTTCGTTCTTTTGTCCACCTAACTGGCATTAGACATATCCGGTCTAGTGTTTTCCACCCGTCTACTAACGGTCTCGCGGAAAACATGGTCCGTACTTTCAAGTCGGCCTTGCGTCATTCTCGTGGGGAGGAAATGCAAGTGGTGTTGGATAATTTTTTGTTTAAATATCGAATAACACCTCACACAACGATGGGGGTGTCTCCCTCTAAACGTATGATTGGCCGGGGAATTCGTTCACTTTTCGATTTGTTACGTCCAAACGAAACGTTACAACAACGAGTTTTACGCCAGCAGGAAAAACAGAAGTTGTACCACGACACTAAAAAAGGGAGAGTTATAGAAGCGCAACCTAATGATCCAGTTGTGATTCGCAACTATGGGGCTGAACCAAAATGGGTTCCTGCAACTGTGCAGGAGAGAACGGGCCCTGTTTCCTTCAAGTGCCAACTAGAAAATGGTCGTTCTATTAAACGCCATCAGGACCAGATATGGGAACGTGAATTGCAGAATGACCAGAGTCTTCCGGAAGAGAGAACCGGTTCTCCGGAAAATGGTTCAATTCAACCGCCTATGCAGGTTGCACCTAATCCTACTACATCAACCCCGCTCCGCAGTTCGTCTAGGGTCCCTCATCCCCCTGACAGACTAAACTTATAGGGGAGGAGTGAGTTTACGTGTGTGTATATCTAAAATCTAAAATCACTAAAAGGGAAATATCACTAAATCTAAGCTGAATGGCAACACGAAGGGATAAACGGACCAACGCGGCTGTTCGTATTGTTTTGGGCTAGCCTAGAGATGCTGTTTCCTATCTGACCTAATCGTTGGTGCCAAGTGTAATTAGGTGATGTTTCTAAGGTGACAAATGGGGTTGGAAGTTCTCAGTACTTAAGTACAGTTAGGGGTAATGTCTATAGCTTCTAAATTAGTAAATTTAGAGAGAGTTATGTAGGCTGTTTGTGGGACGCAGGAATCTATGGTAGGCCCAAAGAATATCTAATTCAACGCACCGGGTAAGTGCCTTTGTTTGTTTGCTAGAACCTAAATAACTTAGTGGGGTGTCTAACCCCAAGTTATCACAGAATATATTGTCTTTCTCAGGTTTAGGTGATGTGTTCTACAGAATAATAACCCATGCTGAGTTGTATCACATTAAACGGACGTGTTAAGTGCCTTGAAAAGTGGACGCTCAAATTTTCTGGTTGAGGTTTAAGTTTTGTTTTTTGGCTAAAAATACAATAGTTACCCCTTTTTCTTTGATGTATTTGATCCGACGTAAATGCGAGTTCCTTGCGTATATTGACGTTCTGAATGTAACAGTGCGGGAAGCTTTAAACTCTAGACCCTGTCCCAAAGCTGCGTTCTATCTGGTTAGTTGCGCAGGTAGCTGGTAAGGGAAGCTATATTTTGGGACTTGTTTGTTAGTGACCCGTTGCCCACGTTGGGTTTCCATCAAGAAAAAGAAAAACTATAGTATTCATCATTTACCATTACTTATTCGGACTATAGTGGATTTAATTTTCCTAGAAGAGTTTCTCGTTGCAATGTTGCATGCACGGGCTGTGTGTAACATATATATATATATATATATATATATATATATATATATATGTGTGTGTGTGTGTGTGTGTGTGTGTGTGTGTATGGACCAATTTAATTAATATGAGCAATTGGATAGATCAGTTATGGACAGGGTCGCCGAGAGCTGCCACGGGCCCTGGGTTAGGATTGGTATATGGGCCTCCTGTTTACTCAGTATTTTATTATGAATGTTTTTTGTGTGCATAACACGCAAACTGATTATATGTCGAAGTCACTATTCAAAACATACAGTATGATAATCTCTATAAAATGTATGTTCATTAATTATATTTCCTCTCTGTATTTAATCAATTGCTTTATTAATATTTTTAGATTTTATTCCCTCTTTCCGGGCCCCCTAGAGGTCCGGGCTCCGGGGATTTAACCCGGCTTCCCCGCCCTCTCAGCGGCCCTGGTTATGGATCACTTAAACTTTACAATGGCTGTCTTCTGAGATGCAGAAGAAAACACTGAGGAGAAATGAAGTAAATTCAAGTGTAAATTTCAGCAGGTAATAGAGGAATATATATCAAAGAAAAAGTTTAATTTAAACTACACAAAAAGGACGAGGACAAATGAGAAATTGCCAATGAACAGGAAATTACGGTGAAACATAAAAAGAAAACAGAGGTTGTGGGAAAGGCTGAAGAGAATGAAAGCTAGTAAAACGGAGAATGACCAGTTCATTGGTCAGGAATATGAGGGAGTGGAACGGGAATATAGAAGGACATATAACCAGGTCAGGAGGGAAACTCGGAATGAATTAAGGAACAAGGAGCGTAATGTTGCCAGTAATATAAAAGCCAATCCAAAGATTTTCTGGAAGTACTGTATGTGCAAACTAAAACAAAGTTTAATCTGGTATCCCAGATTTATACGAAGATGGGGGAAAGAAGGTAAAAATTAGTAGTGATGTGGAAAAGGTTTCAGTCCTGGCATATTATTTTAGTGAAGTAGGGGTTAAGTAAGTAGCAAAACCTATCATTCGTGGGTTAACATTCATTCAGAAAAAGAGAGAAAGACTCACCATCATCATCCGCCGGCCACTGCCGACAAGTCGGGAAAATAGTTGAAGAGAATAGGAAAGGGGTGAAAGATGAAAAAAAGTAAAATAAGAACACTTACAAACCATGCAAACACAGTCTTAACTCAAAGAAACACTGTCATACCATGCAGACTACAGACATGCATGTAAAGAGAGGATGAGAAGAGCATAACAAAAGGTGGGTTAGTTTACGCTACGAGCTACATCTAAGTTTTTTTAATAATATAAATTTAACGCTGGCATATCACACGCTGGCATGTTACAAGCTGGCATCAATCGTCAACAGACTCAAACCTCGACTATTACCCCCAGAGCTCCTGTTGCTAATTGTTTTATCATTTCACGACGGACGCAGGAAGATTATTCCATTTATCAATTACTTTAAACGTTTACTAAAAACGTTTTTAGCTATGTTAGTAATGAAACGTCTACCACGTAATTTAAATCCGTTATTACGAGTATTGCTATTATCGAAAATGAACAATTTGTCAAAATTTACGTTATCGATTTTATTAACGATTTTCAAAACTTCAATAAGCAACCCCCCCCCCCTTAATCTCCTAGTCTCGAGTGAATGCAAGTCTAACTCTTTAATCCGATCTTCGAAGACTTGTGGCGGAGTGACAGAATTAGTTTCGTGGCGCGTCGCTGAACCCTTTCCAACCTCTCAATATCCTCACGCAAATACGGGCACCAAAACTGAACGGCATATTCTGTGAGGCCTGACTAGGGACTTGTAAAGGGGCAATATAATATTCTTCGATTTAAATTCGAAATTACGCGCTATGAAGCCTAACATCCTATTAGCTTTTGCGCAAGACTCCAGGCACTGGTTCCTAATTTTTAAATCTTTAGATACGCGTACGCCTAAATCTACTTCCTCGTCAACGCTCGCTAACTGTCTATCGTCCATCGTGTACGTGTAATTATTGTTGTTACGAAAACTTATATCCAAAACTTTACATTTGTCTACGTTAAATTGGATCTGCCACTTATCCGTCCACTCCATAATCCTATTTACATCGTCTTGGAGCCTATTTCTATCGTCCACGTTAGGAACTTTGGATCTTTTCCAAATGGACGACCCCACTAGATTTAGCTGAAAATTTGTATGCTAATAAATTTTTATATTCTAATAACGAAAATGACATTATTTTCCTGGGAAAATATGCGCAACATACGAAGAAAATTGCATTTATATGCGCACTAGTTTGCATGGCGCATGACCGTTATCTAGTTTACACCGCTCGTGACGCCCGGATACCAGGTCGCTGTGTGGCCCCCGGTTAAGTGAATACCAGGTTAGGTCATTTGAATGGCCGGTTAGGTCAACTGTACGCCCTTAACGATTGGTTAGCTTAAGTAGTGATATTTTCGTTAAAACTAACGAAAATATCATGACTTAACCTAACCAATCAGCAAAGGCGTACAGTTGACCTAACCGGGCATTCAATTGACCTAACCTGGCGTTCAACTGACCGGGGGGCAACTCGCAAGTAGATAGATCACAGCACTACATTATCATATGCTCACACGACAACAATAATATTCAGACTAAACTAAGTCTAAGCAGGCAACAAATAAACATTAATAACAACAACAAAAATTACTGTTTATGCGAGTTCGTATGGAGAAAAAGTATGCAAATAAAGATTTGGTTATTAAAATATTATTAAATATTGCAAATTTTAATAAATAAAGGATATTATCTGCGTTTTATTTTGTAAAACCCACTACTTAACATTACATAATTTAGATAACGGTCATGCGCTATGCACACTAGTGCGCATATAAATGCAATTTTTTTCGTATGTTGCACATATTTCTCCAGGAAAATAATGTCATTTTCGTTATTAGAATTTAAAAATTTATTAGTATAAAATTTTCAGCTAAATCCCATGGGGTCGTCCATTTGGAAAAGATCCAGAACTTTACCGCCTATTTTAGTATCGTCCGCGAATTTTGACACGTTACTGGTCAAGCCTACATCTATGTCGTTAATGTAGATTACGAATAGCAATGGGCCTAACACTGAACCCTGAGGGACACCGCTACCTGCATCTATCCACCCCGATTCCCTCCCATTAACAACGACCCTCTGTTTCCTGGCACAAAGCCATTCCTCTAACCAGTTAGCTACCTGACCGCGTATACCGTGCGTTTTAACCTTCGCAATTAATCTTCTATGCGGAACTGTATCGAACGCTTTTTTAAAGTCTAAATAAATAACGTCAGCCGCTCTATGCCTGTCGTATTCGCGCACTATTTCGTTATAAAACTCTAACAAATTAGTTAAACAAGATTTATGGCGTCGAAACCCATGCTGACTACTATTAATTAAATTGCGACTTTCTAAGTGATCTGTAGTAATGCTTAGTTAAGAATATTAATTTCTGTTTAATTAAATAAGATAATGTTTAATATAAATTTACTAAAAATTGTGATGATTACGATAAAGCATGTTTGTTAGTTTTAAATTGTTTAAAATGGGTACAGTTGGTAGTCCTGAACAGGGGCCCGAAAGAGCGGACTACCCTCAAAACGGAGCCAGTCTTCTAGGCAACGCGTTACGCGTAGGTTGACGAAATGTAACGTAAAGTTAATTAAGTGCGTGCCCCTCTCCGACCTAAATTATTATAATAGAATTTCATACTCGCATACCCCTAACTTAACTAAACCATTTTCGAAATTAATAAAATGTTCACAAGTGTTAAAAAAGAGTATTAATATACCCCCTTCCCCCTTTGTTTTATAACGGTTTTTCAGAGTCAGGTCTAGGCGCGCTACCATGATATTTATACGATACGGCAAAAAGAGTGTAGAGAAACAAAGTGATAAATGAAAGAAAGAGCCGATCGAGAATAAATAGAGATATAGTAAAGTAGAAAGAAGCGTAAATAATGAAGAGAAAGTAAATTAATAAAGCCGAACACTACATCTGGTGGCTAGCGGTGGTCTTACATCATATTTTGTGAGGCTTACCCACGTGCTAGTATTTCGATTAAAATTCTTAAAACCCGGTATAATAACCAATAGCGTTAATGAATATTTTATTTCGATTATTAAAATATCTAAATGCAAAGTTTACCCCGTTTGCAGGCAAATTTCGATTTTCATGCCTTAAAATTTCATTGTAAATAAAATTTAAAAATGGCGCATCGCCTTCGACATCCTTATAGCGTCCCTGACAAACTTCGCGCCTAAAAAAATTTAATTTGTTTTTTTTTTCTTTTCGTGGGAGTTCGTTGAATTCTGAAATGTTCCCTTTGTCCCATTTTGCATCGTCCAGTTCCGTTGCTTTTCGTTTGTCCGACTCAATATTGCGAGTCATTATTACGTTAAATTTCGTTCATTCGGTTGGAGAGGATATAGTTTTGAACATTATCGTGCTGCCTGAAGACTCAAATTTTTCTTTTTTTTTCGTCTCTTCCTGCAGTAATGCCAAGTTAAGAATATTAATTAATGTTTAATATAAATTTACTAAAAATTGTGATGATTACGATAAAGCATGTTTGTTAGATTGTAAATTGTTTAAAATGGGTAAAGTTGGTAGTCCTGGACAAAGGAACCCAAACAGCCGGCTACCCATAAAGACTCAGTCTTGAAGCAGCGCGTTACGCGATAGGTTGACGAAATGTAACGTAAAGTTAATTTAGTGAGTGTCCCTCTCCGACCTAAATTATTAGAATATAAATTTCATACTCGCATACCCCTAATTAACTAAACCATTTTCGAAATTAATAAAACGTAATAAGTGTTAATAAAGAGTATTAATATCCCCCTTCCCCCTTCGTTTTGTAACGGTTTTAGAGTCAGAACTCGGCGTGGCTACCGGAAACTATACGATACGGCGAAAATGAGTAAAGAGAGAGAAAAGCTAAATGAAATAGTGAGTAGAGAAAGAAAGTGATAAATGAAGCAAAGAGCCGATAGAGAATAGATAGTAAAGTAGGAAGAAGCGTAAATAAATAAAGAGAGAAAGTACTGTAAATTAATAAAGGCGAACACTACATCTGGTGGCGAGCGGTGGTCTTACATCATATTTTGTGAGGTTTACCCACGTGATTTAGTATTTCGATTAAAATTCTTAAAACCCGGTATAATAACCAATATCGTTAATGAATATTTTATTTCGATTATTAAAATATCTAAATGCAAAGTTTACCCCGTTTGCAGGCAAATTTCGATTTTCATGCCTTAAAATTTCATTGTAAATAAAATTTAAAAATGGCGCTTGCCTTCGCGTCCTGATAGCGTCCCTGACAAACTTCGCGCCTAAGAATTTAATTTGTTTCGTCCAGTTCCGTTGCTTTTCGTTTGTCCGACTCAATATTGCGAGTCATTATTACGTTAAATTTCGTTCATTTTGGTCGGAGAGGATATAGTTTGAAAATTATCGTGCTGCCTGGAGACTCAATTTTTCTTTTCGTCTCTTCTAATGTATGCCTCTTTCAGCTTACTTTTTACTTTGTTTAAAACTTTTGGAATTAGTAGTAATTGTAGTATAATAATAAACGATTAATATAGAAAAAAAATTTGTACGTAAGTGAATTGTTAGTTTAAATACAGTGATACACGTTTATATGGTCTTTAAAATGTTTTAGCGAAAATTTGTACCGATTCAAAAACATTTCATGAACATGAGAAATTTTCTGGGTTTCATTAGCAGATTTTTGATTATATTTCGATTGCCTGTATATAATAATAGGATTATTTTGTTTATATAGATTTACGGGCTTTTTGCTTCGCTCGCTTCGCGCTATATAGGTTAAGTTACAGTTAATTGACAGTCGAAAGGTAATCTTAAACATATTAAATTTGTCAGATTATAAGTCGCCGTATAGGATTGTGTTAAATTTCAAAATAAGCAGAATTCGTTTAACTGAAATAGAGAAATTGTGTTGTAAATTTTTATAAGTTTTTTTTTTTTTTTATATACTCATTAATTATATACTCATTAATTATATACTTACTTATTAACTAACGTATTTATTAGTTATATATATAATTACATATATTTATATACTCATAAACTTTGGTAGGTAAGCTGATTATTTTTTTTCTCTTCTTTCGTTCATTTCACGACAATTCCGACATATTTGGTAAAATGGCTATTGTATCGTACTTAAGAAGATTTCTTGTAGGCCTATCGTAAAATATTGTTCGGAGATTAACCGTTATTACGGTATGTCTATTGAGTAGTAAATTCTTAGTTATTTAACAAAATTTTAATTGGTTTAACATAAATAAGCATAGGATTTTTTTTAATAAGCACAAATGTTATGCATAAAATTCTAAATTGTTCTTTCCGCGCATAACATTGAATTTATTAATATAGGCCTAAAAGTGCAGCAGTAAATTTTATTTTTATTTTGACGGCCAAGGTGAGTTACGGTACACATTTTACTAAATCTGGATATTATAATTTTTTTGAATTACAGAAATTTGTGTAGAAAATTCTTTCATATATTTTTACGTTTTATAAATTCATTCAATAATCAATTTATTTGTACAGGTAGGCCGATTTTTATTTTTCTTTCCAGTTCAATGACAATGGTAAAATTTTTAGTTCAAATTTAGATTGTATTCTAAAAAGGATGTTTTAATTTGATATTTTAATTTGGAATTAGAAATGAAAAATGTCTTTTTTTTAGTTCGAGCGTTTGCATGGAAAATATTACGAAATTATGTTAGGATATAATGCAGTTTCATTCGGTTAGGGATATTTGTATAGAGGTTCGCTTACAAACAAAGCGACCGCTCTAATTAGGAATGTTTGTTTTGTTTACAGTGGATTGTGTGTATTTGAGTGCATATTATCTATTCTTATTTAGTATAATATGCAAATTTGTAGTTTCACTTGGAAACGATAAATTACTGAGATTTTTGTGATTTGCAAACCATACTGGGGTTTCTGTTGAAGGAGAGAGTTGTATCTCAGATGTAATTTGCGAATTGCGAGTTCAATTCATATGAAATTTGACGTTTCAAGTTGGAATTACTGTATTAAAATAATTTTTGGTAGTAATATTTAAATTTTTTTTACTTTTTAATAACTGTTTAGAAAATTATTATTGTTTAAACCTTCAGTCGGAGTTAACTAATGCATTTGAAACATTGACTCAAGTGTACACTCGGAAATGGAGCCTTATAGATAGCCAGTAACGTTTTTGTGGCGTCTGTGTGCTCCTCCTCAAAGCAAGAGGGTTCATGATTGTCAGAGAATGGATGACATGAAGTTTCTGGGGTTCATTTTTGTCTTTTGTATTTAGAGGTATTGAGGTGATTTCTGACGATAGTTTGAACAATAATAATTCTTAAATTATACTAACAGTTACTATGTATGGGCGCTTTTATATTTATACTGTACAATTTTGTTTAGCGTTTTATGACTTTTTTTATCTTCTCTGCTGTAACTGCCATAAGTGACCTTATTGGTAGCTAGATTTGATTAAATTTTTGCGAAATTTTTTATATTTTTTCCGTGAATTTGGCCAGAGCAAATGTGTAGTATTGTTTCGAAGTGAACTGTCGAGAAAATTCGATAAATTAAAAATGAAATGATAAGCAGTACAGAAACGTTTCGAATAAACTTTTTTTTTCAAAATTGCAAAGGCTCAGTTTGGGTCAACCAAGTTGAATCCGAGTTCCATCAAGTGAGTTTAGTCGACCGGATAGGTGATCGATCACCAATGAGAGAGAGAGAAGAGAAACCAGAATGCGCATGGACTTGGCGCAGGATGGTTTCGGAAGAGAGAGAGAGAACCGAATGCGCATGGACTTGGCGCAGGACAGTTTCGGAAGAGAAGAGAAATTTACGTGTGCAGGGTCTTGGCACACGAAAGTTTCGATCGAAGATGGTCTACTGGTATTTTTCGGGCAGTAGCTGGTCACGCTGCTCGAATGCTTCGCTAAATATGTGTCACAGCGCGCGGTAGACAAGCCACGAGAGCTTGAACGGGTGCCTACGACTGTACTGTCCATACAGACATACAGTAGGTTCGTTGGGAAACGGCCTACGGCGGAGTCATCGTTTGATTGTTGCCAGTAGAAGAGTCTTTCAGCTGGACGTAGGAAGAGCAGCGTTCACCGACAAAAGTGGAGATGAGACAAGGCGAGTTTCTTCATCGACTTCTAGAATTGCAAATTCCGTCCAATTCCAGCGCGTGGTCCCGCTTTCAGATATCTCCCCCCCTGATCCTTTTAGAATTGGACGTCTCTTGTTTTTTTTTTCTCGCCATTGGAGAGAGAGCGGAACCATTATAGCGTGCTGCCCTGTTGCATGTTGATTGATGCAATCCCTTGCATTCTAGCGAAGTGAGCAGGAGAGCTGCGATTGAAAATTGAAATCCGTTGTCAGCGTGCGGAGTGTCATCTAAACAACGTCCAGCAAATTAAGTACTGATTATTGTAATGAAATTATAAGTGAAAAGGGTGCGATTTGCCCATAATTGTTGTTTTTCGTGAAGTAGTATGTGCGCTCTTGGTCAGTATTTTATGTAAACTTTTTCTTATTTTTTTCTATGTTGCCCTGATAGTAACTGTATAACTATACAAATAATTGTTTCAAATGTAAAGCGATCGTTGATGAGAAATCGCGGGAATAGATTGTGAACTTGAGATTTGTGTGGCCACTGTAAGAAAATTTTCCGTTATTTTTTTGGCATGTATAGATTAGTTACAGGTTGTAATTTAATTATTAGAGTGAAATGTTATTTTATGCAAATGTGAAAATTATAAAGTTTTCGGTTTTTATAATATGATACAATATATGTATGGAATTGTCATTCTATTATTTCTTGTCTATTCTAAACTGAATTGTTAAAGAAAAAAAAAAAAAAAAATTGCAAAATATAAGTTTGTTGAATAAATTATGAAATTGTTAAACGATATTAATAAGTTTTCTAATGAAAAACTTATTTTCAAGGGGGTGATGCGAGTGTAGTAATGCTTAGTTAAGAATATTAATTAATGTTTAATATAAATTTACTAAAAATTGTGATGATTACGATAAAGCATGTTTGTTAGATTTAAATTGTTTAAAATGGGTAGTTGGTAGTCCTGACAGGCCCAAAAGCGGCTACCCATAAGTCAGTCTTGAGCAGCGCGTTACGCGATAGGTTGACGAAATGTAACGTAAAGTTAATTAGTGAGTGTCCCTCTCCGACCTAAATTATTAATATAAATTTCATACTCGCATACCCCTAATTAACTAAACCATTTTCGAAATTAATAAAACGTAATAAGTGTTAATAAAGAGTATTAATATCCCCCTTCCCCCTTCGTTTTGTAACGGTTTTAGAGTCAGAACTCGGCGTGGCTACCAAACTATACGATACGGCGAAAATGAGTAAAGAGAGAGAAAAGCTAAATGAAATAGTGAGTAGAGAAAGAAAGTGATAAATGAAGCAAAGAGCCGATAGAGAATAGATAGTAAAGTAGGAAGAAGCGTAAATAAATAAAGAGAGGAAGTAAATTAATAAAGGCGAACACTACACTTCCACTGTATGCTTGTTCAGCTTACCTTTTTACTTTGTTTAAAATTTTTGAAATTAGTAGTAATTGTGATATAAAAATAGCGATTAATATAGAAAAAAAATTTGTACGTAAGTAAATTGTTAGTTTAAATACACTGTGATACACATTTTATATGGTCCTTTCAAAATGTTTTAGCGAAAATTTGTGAGAAATTTTCTGGGTTTCATTAGCAGATTTTTGATTATATTTCGATTGCCTGTATATAATAATAGGATTATTTTGTTTATATAGATTTACGGGCTTTTTGCTTCGCTCGCTTCGCGCTATATAGGTTAAGTTACAGTTAATTGACAGTCGAAAGGTAATCTTAAACATATTAAATTTGTCAGATTATAAGTCGCCGTATAGGATTGTGTAAATTTCAAAATAAGCAGAATTCGTTTAACTGAAATAGAGAAATGTGTTGTGAAATTTTTATAAGTTTTTTTTTATTTTGTATATACTCATTAATTATATACTCATTAATTATATACTTACTTATTAACTAATACGTTTATTAGTTATATATATAATTACATATATTTATATACTCTAAACTTTGGTAGGTAAGCTGATTTTTTTTTTTCTCCTCTCTCTGTTTCTTTCGTTCATTTCACGACAATTCCGACATATTTGGTAAAATGGCTATTGTATTGTACTGAGGGATTTCTTGTAGGCCTATCGTAAAATATTGTTCGGAGATTAACCGTTATTACGGTATGTCTATTGAGTAGTAAATTCTTAGTTATTTAACAAAATTTTAATTGGTTTAACATAAATAAGCATAGGATTTTTCTTTAATAAGCACAAATGTTATGCATAAAATTCTAAATTGTTCTTTCCGCGCATAACATTGAATTTATTAAATAATAGGCCTAAAAGTGCAGCAGTAAATTTTATTTTATTTTGACGGCCAAGGTGAGTTACGGTACACATATTTTACTAAATCTCGATATTATAATTTTTTTTTAATTACAGAAATTTGTGTAGCAAATTCTTTTCATACATTTTCTTTACGTTTTATAAATTCATTCAATAATCAAATTTATTTGTACAGGTAGGCCGATTTTTATTTTTCTTTCCAGTTCAATGACAATGGTAAAATTTTTAGTTCAAATTTAGATTGTATTGCAAAAAGGATATTTTGATTTGATATTTTAATTTGGGTATTAGAAATGAAAAATGTCTTTTTTTTAGTTCGAGCGTTTGCATGGAAAATATTACGAAATTATGTTAGGATATAATGCAAGTTCATTCGGTTACGTAGGGATATTTGTATAGAGGTTCGCTTACAAACAAAGCGACCGCTCTTAATTATGCAGTGTTGTTTTTGTTTACAGTGGATTGCGTGTATTTGTGAGTGCATATTATCTATTCTTATTTAGTATAATTATGCAAATTTGTAGTTTCACTTGGAAACGATAAATTACTGAGATTTTTGTGATTTGCAAACCATACTGGGGTTTCTGTTGAAGGAGAGAGTTGTATCTCAGATGTAATTTGCTATTGCGAGTTCAATTCGTATGAAATTTGACGTTTCAAGTTGGAATTACTGTATTAAAATAATTTTTGGTAGTAATATTTAAATTTTTTTTACTTTTTAATAACTGTTTAGAAAATTATTATTGTTTAAACCTTCAGTCGGAGTTAACTAATGCATTTGAAACATTGACTCAAGTGTACACTCGGAAATGGAGCCTTATAGATAGCCAGTAACGTTTTTGTGGCGTCTTTGTGTGCTCCTCCTCAAAGCAAGAGGGTTCATGATTGTCAGAGAATGGATGACATGAAGTTTCTGGGGTTCATTTTTGTCTTTTGTATTTAGAGGTATTGAGGTGATTTCTGACGATAGTTTGAACAATAATAATTCTTAAATTATACTAACAGTTACCATGTATGGGCGCTTTTATATTTATACTGTACAATTTTGTTTAGCGTTTTATGACTTTTTTTTATCTTCTCTGCTGTAACTGCCATAAGTGACCTTATTGGTAGTTAGATTTGAATAAATTTTTGCGAAATTTTGAGATGTGTAATTTTTTTTCTTTCCGTGAATTTGGCCAGAGCAAATGTGTAGTTAGTATTTCGAAGTGAACTGTCGAGAAAATTCGATAAATTAAAAATGAAATGATAAGCAGTACAGAAACGTTTCGAATAAACTTTTTTTTTCAAAATTGCAAAGGCTCGGTTTGGGAGTCAACCAAGTTGAATCCGAGTTCCATCAAGTGAGTTTAGTCGACCGGATAGGTGATCGATCACCAATGAGAGAGAGAGAAGAGAAACCAAATGGCGCATGGACTTGGCGCAGGATGGTTTCGGAAGAGAAGAGAGGAACCGAATGCGCATGGACTTGGCGCAGGACAGTTTCGGAAGAGAAGAGAAATTTACGTGTGCAGGGTCTTGGCACACGAAAGTTTCGATCGAAGATGGTCTACTGGTATTTTTCGGGCAGTAGCTGGTCACGCTGCTCGAATGCTTCGCTAAATATGTGTCACAGCGCGCGGTAGACAAGCCACGAGAGCTTGAACGGGTGCCTACGACTGTACTGTCCATACAGACATACAGTAGGTTCGTTGGGAAACGGCCTACGGCGGAGTCATCGTTTGATTGTTGCCAGTAGAAGAGTCTTTCAGCTGGACGTAGGAAGAGCAGTGTTCACCGACAAAAGTGGAGATGAGACAAGGCGAGTTTCTTCATCGACTTCTAGAATTGCAAATTTCGTCCAATTCCAGCGCGTGGTCCCGCTTTCAGATATCTCCCCCCCTGATCCTTTTAGAATTGGACGTCTCTTGTTTTTTTTTTCGCCATTGGAGAGAGAGCGGAACCATTATAGCGTGCTGCCCTGTTGCATATTGATTGATGCAATCCCTTGCATTCTAGCGAAGTGAGCAGGAGAGCTGCGATTGAAAATTGAAGTCCGTTGTCAGCGTGCGGAGTGTCATCTAAACAACGTCCAGCAAATTAATGGACCGATTATTATGTAATGAAATTATAAGTAAGGGTGCGATTATTGCCCATAATTGTTGTGTTTTTCGTGAAATAGTATGTGCGCTCTTGGTCAGTATTTTATGTAAACTTTTTCTTATATTTTTCTATGTTGCCCTGATAGTAACTGTATAACTATACAAATAATTGTTTCGAATGTAAAGCGATCGTTGATGAGAAATCGCGGGAATAGATTGTGAACTTGGGATTTGTGTAGCCACTGTAAGAAAATTTTCTGTTATTTTTTTTTGGCATGTATAGATTAGTTACAGGTTGTAATTTAATTATTAGAGTGAAATGTTATTTTATGCAAATGTGAAAATTATAAAGTTTTCGGTTTTTATAATATGATACAATATATGTATGGAATTTGTCATCCTAATTATTTCTTGTCTATCTCTCTGAATTGTTAAAGTAAAAAAAAAAAAAAATCGAAAAATATATAAATTTGTTGAATAAAATTATGAAATTTGTTAAACGATATTAATGTTTTCTAATGAAAAACTTATTTTCAAGGGGGTGATGCGAGTGTAGTAATGCTTAGTTAAGAATATTAATTTCTGTTTAATTAAATAAGATAATGTTTAATATAAATTTACTAAAAATTGTGATGATTACGATAAAGCATGTTTGTTAGTTTTAAATTGTTTAAAATGGGTACAGTTGGTAGTCCTGAACAGGGGCCCGAAAGAGCGGACTACCCTCAAAACGGAGCCAGTCTTCTAGGCAACGCGTTACGCGTAGGTTGACGAAATGTAACGTAAAGTTAATTAAGTGCGTGCCCCTCTCCGACCTAAATTATTATAATAGAATTTCATACTCGCATACCCCTAACTTAACTAAACCATTTTCGAAATTAATAAAATGTTCACAAGTGTTAAAAAAGAGTATTAATATACCCCCTTCCCCCTTTGTTTTATAACGGTTTTTCAGAGTCAGGTCTAGGCGCGCTACCATGATATTTATACGATACGGCAAAAAGAGTGTAGAGAAACAAAGTGATAAATGAAAGAAAGAGCCGATCGAGAATAAATAGAGATATAGTAAAGTAGAAAGAAGCGTAAATAATGAAGAGAAAGTAAATTAATAAAGCCGAACACTACAGATCGACCATACGATCCCTAACTACAGATTCCAAAAATTTACTGACAATTGACGTTAAGCTAATAGGCCTATAATTGCTAGCTACTCTGCGGTCGCCTTTTTTTAAAATGGGCGTAACGTTAGCTAATTTGAAATCTTCAGGAATAATCCCTGCTTCCAATGACTTATTAAAATGTTTTGTTAATGGGCCTACGATAACGTCTTTCAAATCTTTCAAATGTCTATGATAAAGTGCGTCAGGGCCTGGAGCCTTGCTAACTTTTAACTTATCGATATAATGCGCAATCTCACCCTCGTAAACAGTTATTTCATTCAAAATGGAACGATATCGTCCACGTCGGGAACATTATTTACGTCTTCTACGGTAAAAACTGTCGCAAAAAAGTTGTTAAAAATACCCGCCATCGCCTGAGCGTCGGAAGCCAAAGCGCCGTTAGCGGCCACTAGAGGGCCTATGTTATCTTTTATCGACTTACGATTATTGACGTAGTCAGAAAACTTTTTCGGATTATGTTTACTATCCACAGCTACAAGTATCTCAAAATTACGCTTAGCCAGAGACGTCAACCTTGAAGTATGAAAATCCGTGAGATTTTGCCTGATTTTGATAACTGGAAACATACCCCACATAAGGGAGTTTGAGAGTTAAAATCCGCGAGTCTCGCGGAAAATCCGTAAGAGTTGATATGTCTGGCTTAGCATTCCTATGAGATATTTTAACCTGACCTCTAAGCTCGATATATCTATTAAAGTTAGCTACCGTCTCATTGCGCTTATTAAGTCTATACGCTCTGTTACGCTCGTTTATGAACTCACCTATTTCCCTAGTCCACCACTTGGGCCTACCGTGATTTCTAGCACGCTTGGACCTACGCGGAATAAACTCCCTTTCGATATTCAAAAAACTTTCTTTAAACGCCCCCCAATGAAAATTTGCGTCATTACCCATAAATAAATTATCCCAGTCCACTACTCTTATCCTGTCCACAAAACTATCAAAATTAGCCCTTCGAAAATCAGGGACCTCTATTTCGTTACTATCCTTACTGTTTTTTATCAATAGCTTAAACCAAGTAATTTGGTGATCACTACATCCCAAATTCTCACCTACTTCCAAACCTTCGACTATATTTTCGTCGTTCGTCATCACCACGTCTAAAATATTGTCACCGCGCGTTGGTTCGGTAACCATCTGTCGTAAAAAATTATCTTCCATGAACTCAATCAGTCTCAAACCCTCATCAGTAGCAGTAAAAGTTTCGTAATTAACGTTAAGGCAGTTACAGTCTCCGACAACTACACTATCCCGATTATTAATAAAGTTACCAAGAAGTGTGTAAAATCTAGTATCGTTATCGAGGGGTTGAACGGGAGGTCTATAAACAACAACGAAATTAAAGCTAATACTACGCACCCTAACTTCAACGCATATCCGCCCGATCATATTAATTGCTGCCGGAAAATCTATCTTAACGATGATAGCCCTAAGGGAATTACGAATGTACAACAAAACGCCGCCACCAATCCTATGTAACCTATCATTAGTAAAAAGTTTAAAACCCGCTATATCAGGTTCCCCAAACAAGTCCCAAGTCATGGTATTTAACCACGTTTCGGTTTTAGCAACTATATCGTAGTTCCCGGAATAAGTTATCGCCTTAAATTCGTTCAATTTATTTTTAATACTACACGCGTTACAATGAAAGACGTTTAAATTATTTTTTACCATGGATCGGCGTTTTAAGCTATTTTTCACGTCAGGCTGGCGTTTCCTGGATCCACAACGTTTAAATGAAATGTAATGAAAAGGTTTATTGGCAGACTATAATAGTCCATATAACAAATATTATTAATACAATGACAGTTGACATACTAAGGATAGAAATATATACAGTTCATTAGAAATAATACAGTAATGTCGAAGTTAAGTGGAGCTGCAGACAGACGTTTTTGTACCAAGAATTCCATAGCTTTGAGGATAAACGGCAGGACTCGTGGATAGCTTGGATAATCGGGTTGGTTGATATTTTAATTCTTTGCATTAGACTGTATTGAGCACGTCTTGTTACCTCTGGGAAGTTCGGGACATTGCGGGTAGCAAACATTTGCGAAGCTGAGCATCTCGGGGTAATTTATCTAAGAGTCTAAAAGACCTGTTGTACAGCAAATTTAGGGTTCTGCCAGAACCTTTTTTATAATTCACCCAGAGTTGCTGTCCGTATATATTACTGCAGAAAGTACGAAAGAGAGTGTCTTTAATTCACTTGTACAGAACCGAAAGTTCCTTATAGTCATATTCGCTTTAGCACAAAGGCTTCGAGATTGTTTTCTTATATCTGAGTCAACACTCAATGAGCTGGTAAGGGTGAACCAAAAGTAGGTGGACAGTAAATGATAACGTTTATTTTGAGAATACATATACAATTATATTTAATTTTTTTGTATACTATAATACGAAAAAAAAAAAATTAACTTATACTAATACAATACAAAAGCACTGAAAATTTTATCAACGCAGGTGCTCAAATTGCTGTCCATCACAATTTACACAGCTTTGAAGTCTACCTTTCACACTTCGACAAACATTTTTGCACAAGTTTCTTTGTGCATTAATTTCTTGAAATGCATCTCTGATGTAATTTTGCAAATCACCAACACTTCGTGGTTTTCGACTATAAACTTTGTCCTTGAGTACTCCCCAAAAGAAAAAATCCAGGGGTAAAGTCAAGTGAACGTGCAGGCCATTCACAATTGGACCTCTTCGGCCGATCCATTTCTCGGGAAATGTTTCATCAAGATACTCACGGACTGCTCTTGAATAATGTGGAGGGGCCCCATCTTGGAAATAGAGGTCATGTGAATTAGGCTGTTTTTGTAAGTGTGGAACAACTTCATTCATTAGAATTTCGAGATACTTATCACCTGTGACTGTTCCATCAACCAAAATTGGTCCTAAAACACCAGAACTTGAAATACCACCCCAAACAGTGACACCAGGCTGGTTTAGTTGCTGCTCTAATGTTAAATGCATGTTCTCACTATACCAGGAAACACAATTATGTCGGTTAACATGACCTGATAATTTGAAAGAAGCCTCATCGGTCCACACAATGTTATCTAAAATTATTGGATTTCCTTCAATTTCGTTCAGCATGATCTCACTAAATTGCAGCCGCCTGTCTGGGTCATCCTCCAATAAGCCATGAATTAGCCGTGGACGATAAGCTTTCAACCCAATAGATTTCAGAATTCGTATAATAGAGGTTTGTGAAATGTCCAGTTCTGCTGAGGCTCTTCTGGTGGACTTTTTGGGACTGTGAACAAATGCTTCGGCAACAAGCAGAGCTGGGCAGTATTTAAATACATTTGTATTTAAATACGTATTTAAATACATTTGTGTATTTAGACCTGTATTTATAAATACATTGTTTTTCATGTATTTAAATACAGTATTTAAATACTTTAATGAGTATTTAAATACAATGTATTTAAATACTCAAAATATAAAAATGTAAATACTTTTACTGGTTTAATACACGTTCTGTACTAGCACAGTACGACGCGTCGACAGTGTAGTACAGCATGGTTCATGTTTCAACGTGTCAGTTCAATCAGTTGTGTGCCACTCTTAGTCGAAAGCGGTTGATTTCTTTATCGTGTGCGTGTCATGGCTTAGTGAATTAGTGAATGCATATGTTAAAATTTGTATGTATTTAAAATGTATTTACAAATGTATTTAAATACAATTGATGTATTTTGTATTTAGTATCTAAATACATTCGTAAAATGTATTTAGTATTTAGTATTTAAATACATTTCTCCCATGTATTTAGTATTTAGTATTTAAATACATTCAATGTATTTATTGCCCAGCTCTGGCAACAAGTTGCTTATTGTCCTCTGTGCAAACTGTTTTGGGTCGACCAGTTCTTGGGGCATTAAGAATTGAGCCAGTGGCATCAAATTTGTCACGAATGCGGTGAATGGTTTGTCTCTTTGGGGCTTGAGTACCAAATGTTTCAACCCATTTTGTTCTAACAGTTTCAGTATTTTGAGATTTCCAATACTCTTTTAACACCAATTTTCTGGCATCAGTATTTAGATTATTTGCCATTATGGGTTCTCTGAACTATCTGAAAAGAAAAAAGGTTAAATTTAAATAAATTTAGTTATAATATTTAATATAATATAACACAAACACCATAGTTATAATGAACACCATAGTTATAATATAATATAACACAAACCCTATTCAACCTACTGTCCACCTACTTTTGGTTCACCCGGTATATATATATATATATATATATAATAATATATATATAATGGTAGAGCGTCCGACCGGCAATTGGAAGGCCCTGGGTTCGATTCCCAGGCGGTTCGCCTCATTTTTCATTATTTCGTTATCTCTCCTCCTCGTGTGCAGAAACGTTCCTTAATACTTATGTCGTTTCTATTCATATATATATATATATATATATATATATATATATATGCCAGGTTAGGTCAACTGAATGCCAGGTTAGGTCAACTGACTGCCCGGTTAGATTAATTGAATGCCCGGTTAGGTTAATTGAGTACCCGGTTAGGTCAACTGTACGCTCTTGACGAATTGTTAGGTTAAGTCGTGATATTTTCGTTAGTTTTAACGAAAATATCACGACTTAACCTAACCAATAGTCAAGGGCGTACAGTTGATCTAACCGGGCATTCAATAATTTTCCTGTTGGTTTCGATTAATTTTAAGCAACTTTTACCTAATTTTTTCTCTCGAGGAACCGCTTTGTGTTTTAAGGTAACACAGACAGCATATATATATATATATATATATATATATATATATATATATATATATATATATATATATTATATATGTATGTAGCGGATCGACAAGAAATAGACCAACAAATAGTCAGACAAATCCTTTCCTTCCACGCTATCATCAAAGAGTCTTGGAAAACACACGTGGGCAAAGAGTCAAACAACGAAACGTGTTCCTTCCCAAAAGGCGAACGCAGGCTTTTCAACTAAAGGACGCGCGGACAAGGCGTCTTAAGATTTGGTGCGAAGTCCTACGTCACAGGAACTACTTATAAAAGCGAGCACCCACTCACACTCCTTCTTACTTCATTTCGTTAGACTACTCTGTACGTTGTCACCCCTCATCAGCTTTAACCGGCTCAAGACCAAGGCTCACTTCAACACTACATTCAAGAAACGAAGCATCATTGGAAGTGATCTACCAATACTGCCGCAGCAAACCACAACGGCATCAGGAATTCCCCTTGGTCTTTTCATTACCGCATCAACCGGTTATCAATCATCCTCGAGAGCACCGGCAAGGTTGCAACGTTACGAGAAGCATCCTCAAGGTGGACACATTGCGTGACTCGACGGCGAAAGCTACAAACCCAAATCACTCCACATCTGGTCAGCTTTTACCGATTTACGAAGAACGGTCGTCTACGAGACTCCATTAGGCCCATCATACCTTGACTTACGGAACAAACTTCCAAGAGACACCAACAGCCGGGCCTACTCCTACAAGATCCTCTTCATTCCATCCACCACAACCGGACCTACATCTCCTTCGCAAGAGGCCTAATCCACGGCACGACCAACGCGTGAGCGACCAGCTTCCAGAGGACGATCAACGACACCTCGAGCCTACGGTAATAGTTTCCCTTTCAACACTCCTTCAACAGCGGTTTCATCGTCCCGGTAAGCTAAGTACATCATATTCTAAGTGCTCTTGTGAAGCCTACATTAGCCTACCGCCGAACGGTAGGCTATACTCCCAAAGTGAGTAATTAAACGTTCCAATTGATTCTCGTGAAAGAACGCAGTAGGTCTGTTACCTAATTCAAGTGTCCTTCAGAACCTGTAATTCACATCATCCGCTATTGTGTTCACTTACATATTTGTGCGATAAATAAGTTCTCTACTGCAGGCCTAATTCATTTACAGTGTATCTTCCCTCAACTATCATTAGGCCTATCCCAAACGCGCGTGCATTCTAAATATCATTATTAGGCCCATTCAATCATCTAGCCTACTTAATCAGAGTGTCATGTTTTCCATTCAATGTACCAAACGCCCGTGCATTCTTTATATCATTTACTAGGCCCAGTGGCGGTTCCTCATATGGGCAATATGGGCAGCCGCACAGGGCGGCATTTGTGGAGGGGCGGCATGAGCGCCTGCAAAAAAAATAAAAATAAAAATAAGAATAAATAAATAAAGAAATAAATAAAAATAAAAATAAAATAAAATAAATAATAAAAGATCAATAAATATATTTTTATTAATAAAAAACCATCTATTGCGTTTTCCATAAACCTTCCCATAAAAGACCTAAACAATGCAAAATGCTTCCAGATTAATATTATTGGGAATAAAGGCCCATACTTTAACATATGTAATGTTATTTTTCTGGGTTTGGTTAAATAGTGAAATGTATATTATATATTACAGAACGAATCTTCACACTAAGCCACTAAGGTCTGTCAAATAACCGCAAATGGATAAGAAGAGGTCAAAGCTATCAGGTGCTCAGTTTAGAAAAAAGAGGAAAGAAGAAGAGGAGAAACGAGCAAAAGATAAAGGTATAGAGCTATGTCATCTACTCTTCACTGCTATATTGCACTGCTATTTTGTGATATAGCTTTCTGAGTCATTTGAAGTGTACTATTATGTATATAATTAGCCATTAACCAAGGAGGTTGTATTATTCATTTGTTTCCTATTCTAAAAGTTTAATAAATTGTGCTTAATAACATGTTAAATTAATTGTACTAGCCTATTCATGCATTGGTCTGTTATGTTCTATTTTACTATTTGCAGGGGCACTTTTGAAATATTTTGGAACACCCTCTGCCACTAGCCAGGATGAGAAGCCGTCTACTTCTGCCATTATTGAGGCTGAGGAGCCATCTACCTCCTCAGCCTCACATATGTCTCCACAAATGCAGTCTGATCCTGAGGATGAAGACCCATTTGCTTCTACTTCTCCCCGGCAGGACTCTTCAGGTGAGTTTGTGTGCACATATGTCTGTGAGTGTGTGCGTGTGTGTGTATGTGTATGTGTGTGCATCCCTGCAAAGCATTTTGCAAACAGTTATAAATTATAATGTTATTATCACTGGGTCTGGGTTACTGGGTATGTGTGGTGTTTCACCACCATAATTCCATAACACCACCACCATAACAAAGTGCTGTGAATAATGTGTTATCTAACTTAGGTGTGTATACTAATGAGTAATGCTCTTGTTCTTTCTATTAGAAATGCCTGGAGCAGAATCGCCTCCTGAGGATGAGTCTCTGTCCACCGACCCTGCTAACTGGCCTTCAGTTCTGACTGAGAGAATTCGGACACAACTGGTTTCCAGGGGACCAAGTCAAGTACCATCTGACTTTGTATTCCCTAGAAACGACAGTGACGGAAGAAGTTTCCACCATCAATACTTCAGGAAGTCATTGGTTAGTGGGGAAAATATAACCAGAAGTTGGTTGGTCTATTCCTTAAAAAACAACAGCCTTTTCTGTTTCTGTTGTACATTATTTTCCAAGAGGAAAATAAATTTAACAAGTTTGGGACTCTCGGACTGGAAGCATGCAAGCTCATTGCTCACATCACATGACAACAGTTCAGAACACCTAAATTCTATGAAAATCTGGAAAGAACTGGCAGTGAGGATGAGAAAGGGGGAGACCATTGACAAGCAGGAGATGGCACTTCTGGAGGCTGAGAAGTTGAGATGGAGAGCGGTGCTGACACGTCTCACTGCTATTGTGCATTCTCTGGCAGTTAGGAATTTGGCACTAAGGGGACATACAGAAAAATTGTTCTCACCATCAAATGGCAATTTTCTGAAAGAAGTTGAACTGATGGCACAATTTGATCCTATAATGCAAGAGCACATTAACCGTGTCCAAAAAGGGACCTCCAGTCACACCAGCTACCTCGGCCACCACATACAAAACGAACTCATTGATTTGTCGAGCAGCAAGACCATTTCAGCAATGGTGAGCGACATCAAACAATCAAAGTTTTTTTCAATAATTCTAGATTGCACTCCAGATATCAGCCACACTGAACAGTTGTCAGTTGTGATTCGGGTTGTGTCACTGGAGGGGAAGCCCCATATAAAGGAACATTTCATGGGGTTTTTGGAGGCAGAGGAGTCCACTGGTCAACATTTGGCATCTCTGATTCTGAAGAGACTGGAGGAGCTAAAAGTTCCTTTCATGGACTGTAGAGGACAATCATACGACAACGGGGCCAACATGAGGGGAAAAAACAAGGGTGTTCAATCCAGGCTCCTAGAAATTAATCCCAGAGCTCTGTTTGTTCCATGTGGGGCTCATTCTCTGAATTTGCTTGTGGCCGATGCTGCTAAGGGATCTATTGATGCCACAAGTTACTTTGGCATCTTGCAGAAGCTTTACAACTTGTTTTCAGCCTCCACACAACCATAGGCCATTTTGAAGAAACATGTGAACATCACATTGAAGATGTGGTCTGATACAAGGTGGGAAAGCAAGATCAAGAGTGTGGAGCCCCTGAGATATCAGGCAGCTGCAGTGAGAGATGCACTGATCGAGGTGAGGGACCACACCAAAGACTCTGTAATAAAGGTCGAGGCTCAATCTCTGTCAGAGGAGGTTGGGTCATACCGCTTCGCCATTTGTTCAGTGGTGTGGCATGACCTGTTGTGCCAAATTCAGCATGTGAGCAAGCAGATGCAGTCTCCTAGCATGCACGTTGATGTTGCAGTAAATCTCCTAAAAAAAACAGAGAGAGGTCTCCGCAATTACAGGGCAACAGGTTTTGTGGCTGCACAAATGGCAGCCACAGATATCTGTGAACAAATGAATGTGGAGGCTGTGTTAAAACAAAAATGGCTGAGGTCCACAAAGCGGCACTTCTCCTATGAAGCATCTGATGAGCCCTTGATTGATGCTTTGAAGAAGCTGGAGGTGACATTTTTCAATGCAGTGGTTGATGCTGCAACATCAGCCATTCAGGAAAGATTTTCCACGTTGGAAATTGTGGGAGAGAAGTTTGGAGTGCTGACACATTTCCAAAATCTCACATTTGAGGAGCTGACAGAACAATGTGTGAACCTTAGTACTACACTACACTTTAAGGGACAATCTGACTTGGATGGCAGAGAGCTTGCACAGGAGCTGAAGAACTTGCCTGACTTGCCATCAAAGACCATATCCTTGCTTGAACTGCTGACATTTATCCATGAAAGGGAGCTCTCTGAAATATATCCAAATTTGTGGACTGCTCTCAGAATTGGTCTTACTCTTCCAGTCACTGTTGCTGAAGCAGAGAGGAGCTTTTCAAAGCTGAAGCTCATCAAATCCTACCTGAGGTCAACTATGTCACAGGAACGCCTTACCGGTCTGGCCATCATCAGTATAAATCATACAATTGCTGAGCAGATTTCATATGATGATTTAATTCATGACTTTGCATCAAGGAAGGTAAGAAGAGTCAGGCTTTAGATGGCAGTTGTGCTGTGGTGCAATTTATTTTGTTTCTTGTTCAAAGTGTAGCATAATAATTACCCTCTCTTAAGTGTCTTATTCTATTTATGTGATAGAGCATTTGTACAATTTAGAAATTTGATTCTCTAGTTTATTTATGGCAGTTGTGCAATTTAATTTGTATTTTTCCTGTTCATAGTATCATAATTACATTCTCTTAAGTGAGTTATTCTATTTACGTGATGAAGGATTTGTAAAATTCAGAAATTTGAGTCTTTGTTTTGGTTCTGAAGTTCCAACAATTAGTCCAATAAAAAGTTATTTTGTGAAAGAGTTATGTCTGTCCTTTATTTTGGGGGGATTCGAATGTGTGTGTGTTGGCGAACAGGGGGGGGGGCGCTGAAGGTGAGGTTCGCCCAGGGCGTCATGTAAGCTAGGACCGCCACTGACTAGGCCCATTCAATGTTCTATGTTGTATGCCATTTACATACCATCGATGAGTATATTACCTATTACGTGTCAATTAAGCTATTAACATTTCATCTTATTAGCTAAGTCTATATCATAAGCATAACGTAAAACTATCAATTAATTACCGTTAATTCTTTGCTATACCACAGAGAATAAATAACGGCTTTATTTTCATAATAAAAATAAAGTACCGAAACTTATTCTATTGTGTACCAAAACGTACGCGCTTTCTGTGTCATTAATAGGCCTCTTTCACAGATCATTTATGCATAATCTGTAGCTTCCCTAATCAGTGTATTACATAACCTATTCGTTATATTATTACGTACATGCATTATTTTTGTATTCACTAAGTTTCATATTTCAGGTTGTGTCCCATTTTGTATACCATTAAGCCTCACATAAACGAGCGTATTTCAAAGGTCATTATAGAATTGTTAAGCTTTCTAGTCAGTGTCTTTCCATTGTAATTTTCACTGTGAAAATTAATATAATTATTTTCTTAATTAAACTACAAAACCATAAGGTACTTTTTATAACCTTAATATTAATTTGCTTGGGTGTAATCCAAGCTGGTGACCCTCGCTGCCATTTCGGTCACTTCCAATAGTATGGTGGGCCTAATCAAATAACCACTTATTCCAATCGGTGATACTGTATGACATCATAAATTATTAACCCAGCCTTTCATTAATAAGCAATCAGTCATTGCATCAATTAATCATTGCATACAATTAAATCATTATCACCTTAAACGGCTAAAAACTAGGTTCACTATATATATATATATACAGGGTGTCCCATAAGTCCGGCATCATAGGAAAAATAATAAAAAAAGGCAAAACAAAAGCTTTTATTTACAGAACGTGCTCAATATATCCACCATTGTTTTCAATACACAAATTCAGACGTGATACCCAGTCAACAAGCACACGATGAATGATGTCAGGAGTAATGGTGTTACATGCCCCAATAATGCGCTGCCGCAAATGTTCAACACTCCTAATTTTCTCTGCGTATACCAGCGCTTTCAAGTGGCCCCCTAGATAAAAATCTAGTGGCGTGAGATCCGGGCTTCTAGCTGGCCATTCCACAGGCCCTCGACGTCCTATCCAATGACCAGGGAATTGTTGGTACAGGTATTCCCTTATGGGTGCTGTAATGTGCAGGAGCACCTTCTTCGTTCAAGACACTGGGAAATGCTTCTTCCTTGAGCATACGTAGGTAGGTGCCTCCAGTCTATGATGCGATCCTTCCAAATGCCACACCATACCATCACCCGAGATGCACCTTGTTCCTTTGAAGAGGTATACCAGTGAGGGTTGTTTTGAGACCAGTAGCGGGTGTTCTGTCGATTTACCTCACCATTTCCATAGTGGACGGGAAATTGGCATCCCGAGCATAAGAAAAATATGAATTATGGTTTGTCACAACTTGGTATCAGAAAAACCTTAATGAGATTCTCTGTAAAATGGGACAACACTTGAATTTCTACACTTCATGGTTGACTTTTAATAACAGCCAAAAATTGTACAGATAATTCTCGGACACCCTGTATATATATATATATACACAAACTCAGAATGGTCCCCTGAGAAATTTATATGTTAAACACAGACCGTGCATGGAACAAGGAACTCTTCTGGGAAAATTAAATCCACTATAGTCCGAATAAGTAATGGTAAATGACAAATACCATAGTTTTTCTTTTTCATGATGCTAGCCCGACGTGGGCAACGGGTCTCTCGCAAAGAGATCCCATAAATATAGCTTCCCTCACCAGCTATCTGCAAAGCAGACAGGATCCAGTCTTTGCGAGAGACCCGTTGCCCACGTCGGGCTAGCATCATGAAAAAGAAAAACTATGGTATTTGTCATTTACCATTACTTATTCGGACTATAGTGGATTTAATTTTCCCAGAAGAGTTCCTTGTTCCATGCACGGTCTGTGTTTAACATATAAATTTCTCAGGGGACCATTCTGAGTTTGTGTATATTAAACGGACGTGTTACGTGCCTTGAAAAGTGGACGCTCAATGTCCCGGTTGAGGTTTAAGTTTTGTTTTTTTTGGCTAAAAATACAATAGTTACCCCTTTTTCTTTGTTTATTCAATCCGACGTGAATGCAACGAGTCTTTTACTTATATAGAGGTTCTGAATGTAGGGACTAGGCTTGCTTTAAATTCTAGGTCCATGTCCCAAAGCTGGATCCTGTCTGCTTTGCAGATAGCTGGTGAGGGAAGCTATATTTGGGATCTCTTTGCGAGAGACCCGTTGCCCACGTCGGGCTAGCATCATGAAAAAGAAAAACTATGGTATTTGTCATTTACCATTACTTATTCGGACTATAGTGGATTTAATTTTCCCAGAAGAGTTCCTTGTTCCATGCACGGTCTGTGTTTAACATATATATATATATATAGTGGTGGACCGGATGTCAGTTTTTCAACATCTGCGGATGCGGATGCAGATATTTAGTTAATCTATCAATATAATATATCATAGAAATATGAATATATGATATAATTTTTCAAATTTCGTGATATTATTATTTTGGCAGGCAATGCATAAAAATTAAAATTAATATTAATGTTTTCATTATGATAAAAATAATAACTTTCTCAAGAGTTTCAGCCACAGAAAATTCAATGAAACAAGTTCCATTCAATTTTCTGTGTTACCAGATATTTATATTTTGAGGTTTATATATTTGTTTGTTCATTAATAATTAATACTTTACATGAAATGTGCATGACTGGGCCTTATAAGCTACTTTATAAGCTAATTTAATTGTAAATTGCATAATTTATTATAGGTAATATCCGCATAACATCCGCAATCATAAGTGCTTATGCGGATGCGGATGTTAAAAATGATGCTGGTGCGGATATCCGCTCCACCACTAAATATATATATATCAGCGGCGGATGATGACTGTGTGAATTGGGTGTGCGGAATATCATGTGGAGTAAAATTAATAACTGAAATTCATGTTAACTTAGTTATTAATAAATCTTAATAGTAATATGGTAAGCATACGCAATCCACCTTCTCAATATTACACTAAACACTTGGAGAATTTACGTGAACTGCAAAAAATCTAACACCAATTTCCTACGGGCTCCTTTAAGCATCGAACTTATTTACATATAAACTCAAGTCTTCTTTTTGAAGAAAAATAGTGAGCAATAACGTCCTCATATAAGGAACTTCTTTGCTTCACATGTATAAGCAGTGTAATATGTTAAGCATATGAACATAAGTAATCCACACTCTTAAGAATAAACAAGGCACTGGAAGAAATAGGTGAACCTTAACTTCAAAAGTAAAAACAAAAAACTAACACCAATTTCCTACAGCATCCTTTCAACCGACTTTATTTATATATAAACTCAAGTCTTCTTTTCTGAGAAGAAAAGTGAGCAATAACGTCATCATAGAAGGAACTTCTTTGTTTCAAGTCTATTAGCAGCCCTTTTTCTATCGAAAGCAAACTAAGACCACATAGCTTTTCCTGCCCTTGTGTCCCCCGGAAGCATGTGTTTATTCGTTTTATGGCTGAGAAAGAACGTTTTACTGAAGCAGTGGTGCTTGGAATTGTTAAGACCAATTCTGCTAGTTTATAGACTTCTTTGAATCCGCAGCTGAGTTGATTCACTGTCATTATGTTCATTAGTTCATGAACATGTTTGCCCGAGAACTCTGAACTTGAATAGAGTACCATGAGTTCATTCTTGAGATGCACATACTCAAACAGTGTTCCATAAAAGTTACTTTGTTCAGTTGGTTACCTGGGAAGCTTACCTTGTACTCTTCATATTTTTCAGGCGCAAGAAGGTGAAAAAACTCAAATTTAGAGAGAGAAGAATATCTAGTGTGAATCTGATCAATGATGCTATTCATGATTTTGCAAAACAACTGGTGATAAGCATCTTTTCCGTCATTTTCTACAGTACAGCACATCAAATGTTTCACTCTGTAATATATTGTACAAAACATCAGTATACCCAAACACTTTTGAAAAAATCTCAAGGAACAATATTGTTTGAAAATCTTCCAAGAATGACAAGAATCCCCCTGCTTTTACTATTGCATCCGTGTCCCAACCTGCAGAATTTTCGATTACATCCTTGAAGAAATCAGCAAGACTGCTTCTGTAACTTTTTACAGTATTTACTAAACGAGATATGAAGTTCCATCTCGCTAAAGCAACAGAGGACAATCTTCTGGAAACAAATTCATTTAAAGCATGTACTCTTTTAGAAGACTTGTTAAAATAAACAGCTACTCCACTCAGAATTTGGAAAAAGTGTTTGCACTGTTTGATACTGGAAAGGCTTTGCTGTAAAACTAGATTCAGCACATGAGCATAGCAATGCGTAAAAATGGCAAGAGGATAAGCTTCAATGGCTTTTTTCTGTAAGCCATTTACATGTCCACTCATTACACATGCTACGTCATAAGTCTGTCCAACTAACTTGCTTTCGATCTAATATTCCTCAAGTATGTTCACTACATGCTTAAACAGGCCACCAGAGGTTCTGTCGCTACTAACATCAGTAAATCCAATGAATCTTTCATATACTATACCTTCATGAACAAAACGCAAAACTGTCGAGAGCTGTGATTTTGACGTAACATCTGAGGTTTCATCAAGCATTATAGAAAGAAATCTTGCTGAATCAATTTCCTTTTTTATATTGTCTTTCATTACAGAGGCTATAGCTTTGATTATGTCATTTTGCACAGTAGGAGAAGTTCCCTGAAACAGTGGATGTATTTAAATGATTATCTAGAAGAGAATCATACTCCCGAAGCAATTCTAGAATTTCTATGTAATTTCCTCTGTTCACTGAAGTTGAAGCCTCATCATGACCGCAGAGGAAGTTTTTGCTTAGCAAGATAACATATTGCATCAATAAGCCGTTTTAGAATTTCTCTGTTCTTCTTTACTTGTTCATTGTGTCTGCTTACTTCATGTGCCTTTTGCTTATCAATTAATGTGTCAATTCTTTGCTTGCCAAACATTTTATGGCTAAGAAAAGACTGAACATGGCCTTGCGGTCTCTTATGCTTCTGCTGAGCAGCAGACAGATGATTGAGATCAGAATATCCCTGTTTACTCCAGATATTATTCTCTTTTGAGAACAATAAACATGGCCAACAGAAAAGTTTAGAACGCTCCTCACAACCAGTCAGCCACTCAACAGATTTATACTGAGAAACTGAAAAATGCCTTGTATATCCAGACTTTTTAACTTTGTGTTGGCTAATCAAGTTTGGGAGTGCTGGACATGGCCTTCCTTCCTCTAACACTTTCAACTTGTCCTCATAACTAAGTGTTGAAAAAGGAGTGCTTAATATACTTTGTACAGTGTTTGGCATAGTTATGGAAGGGACAAAAAAGTAATATGTCAGTACTGGATAGAAAAACCTTCACCCATGAGCTCTGACTGGAAACTGACAGTCACTGACTCGCTCGCTGAGAAGCCGTCTGACGCGGGCCATGACAACATAGGCCCCGCCCACTTTACCGTATATGGAGGGTGTTCTGTCCACAGACCGCACACTCTCCGCCCTGATCCCTCGCTCTCTTCCTTTTCCATTTGATTTGGCATGGGGTAAACATACATTTATATTTCCATAGTAGGGGAGAAGAATATATATATATATATATATATATATATATATATATACAGTATATCGCCGCACCGCAATACTGAAATTTCGCACCTCAAACAAGCTCTAGAGACGCTTCTATCGCTCAGTACCAAAATTTTACCGAATGGTTGTGAAGACAATCCGAACAATTGAATTGAAGTAGCTCATTTCTCGTCTCGACTAGTGTAACAGTCGAACGCGGAATTAAAGGTTAGGGCATCTTTTTCGTCTCGACTAAAGTTGAGAAAGGGAGACAAAGGGTTAATTAAATGTTAATTTACAGAAAATCTATTGGGTGTGCGGCGCACACCTAGCACACCCTGAAAATACGCCCCTAATATATATAAGCACACCGGACAAAAAATTAGTCACCCCTCTCAGAATGTACCTAATAACGTGTGACGGCGCCTCTGGCCTTGATAACCGCACGAATCCGGCGAGGCAGAGACTCTACGAGGTTGTGCATGTACTGAACATCGATTTGCTGCCACTCGTTCATCAGCCGGTCCCGAAGTTCCGCCAGAGTCCGTGGGTGTCTATTCCTGCGCTTCACTTTCTGTTTCCAGCCTGAACAACACCTTCGACGCATTCAGGATTAAAGGCTTCATTGGACCTGCGATGTACTCGTCGCCTCCCATCATTGGAGAACAAACAAAAACGGGACTCATCGGACCAAATTACACGTTTCCAATCTGCCGCAGTCCGGTTTTTGTGCCTCTGAGCCCATTTATAACGTGCCAATTGTGACTGCTGTTAACAGCGGCCTCTTCCGTGGTACCCTGCTCCAGATGTCCATCGCATGCAGTTCTCGTCGCAATGTCCGTTCGGAAATTGGTCGCTGGAGAACCTCATTGGTTTCTTGGAGCAATTGTTCTCTGGTTTGAAGACGATTTGCAGTTACTAGACGAGAAACATGGCGGCGGCCCCTATTGTCGAGAATTGTTTTCCGGCCACAGTTACGCCGTCGATTGTCAGTTGATTGCGAACTACACCACTTTTAAACTCGCTGGACAGTACGCGTTGACACACCAACAAATTGGGCTACTTCAGACATTTTGTGTCCGTGGGCTCTGCCAAACACGATGGCTCCTTTTTGCCACTGAGTACGTCTGCCTCACGACCCATTTTGCAGACTATATCCAACACACTTTGTTCTTCACCACCTCACGAAACAGATCTGATCCTGTGTGCTACGTCACCGCTACTTGTCACTTACCAATGCTACATCAGCGCCCTCTGTGTGACCTTGAACTTCCTACTATCGGTGCTATTAGGGTGACTAATTTTTTGTCCAGTGTGCTTATATATTATATATATATATATATTATATATATATATATATATATATATATATATATATATATATATATATGATTATAAAAATTTTGTTTGCTGAATCGTAAATGCATCGTGTGAAAAGCACACGCTAGACTCCGCCCACTTTATGACGTGTCTATAATAGAGCTCCGCCCATTTTATGACGTGTCTATGATGTCACTATCTTTCAACCAATTCGGGATACAGAGGCCTCCTGCGGCCTCAGATGACCTTCTCCAGCCTCAGTTGCCCCTATCCCCCAAGTATCATCCAAATGTGGACAGTGGTTTGGCCGGCTATAGGTAAGAAGTTCTTTGACCATCACAAATATTAGTAAGATATATACTGTATGTAAAAATGAATAAGTCTAACATTCATTTTTGAATATAAAGTCCAAACTTCGGTGACACTCTAACTGTATAATATAAAATGAAATTTGGAAAAAAATGTAATTTTCTTTCTATTTTATTTCTGCTAATTGATGAATTATTTATTATAAATTACCTACTCATTTTTTTAGATTAAGCTTAATCATGTAATCGTGTTAAATTCTGCAATGTTCATTTTTTTTATGCATTCTCTCTTAGTTGTAAGAGGTGAAGTCACAACTTGTCAAAACTCTAAATTAACACTTAATTTTAAATTTTAAGCATTTAATTTTGGTTCATATGCATATTTAATTTTAATTCATAATAAAATGCATATTTCAATTTCCATTTTCAGTTAACTCGGCAAATCATGATAACATCAGATCTATAAATATACTGTTTAAAAGAAAAATATAACTTCATCTTCAAATATCTTGTTTAACTGCCACTATTCTGTTACAGCCAAAATTTACCTTTATCCTCAAATATTTTGCAAAAAAAATCAGCCAATTAAGAATTAAAAACAAAACAGGTCAACATTAAATAATAATGATGTCACCAAATTATTAGTATATAAACTCTTGTAATTTTTCGAATTATCATTGTGATTATTCTGATTTGACCTTTTAGAAGCAGTAAAATTCAGTCAGAGGATTCTTTGTCTTCTCCTTTGAGCCCTGCTTTCTCCAGAGAACTTAGTTTTAAAATATCATAGAAAATAAACCGTCAGATAATTTAGTAAGTTTTTCACAGAATCCTCCGATCCACCACAAGAAGAAATCGGAGTGTAGTATAAAAGAAACTATTGCGATTCCCTACACGGTAACAGCTACCCCAGAGTGAGAAAATCAGTTGCTGCCACCTAACCAGAACCCCCGTCAACCCCGAACCACCCAAGGGCATAGACGGAGGGCTAACATATATATTACAGGATAACTGCCTGTTCATCCTGCCAGGATCATCAGACCGTGGTTTTCAGGAACAACGAGATGTCGAACTGCTGAAATGGCCCACCAAGGGGTGTCACCTAAACCCCATTGAAAATGTGTGGGCAAATGTGGTTAACGCTTGGAAGCCTGGGCAGGAGCGGACATCTCGGCACCTGCTGGAACACACCATGGCAGAGTGGGAACTTTTCCGTAGAAACCCACAAGTCATCTACAATCACATGGTATCTGTTCCAAATAGGCAACGAGAGGTCATTAATAATGGAGGATGGACCAAGTATTGAGTAATTGTGTACAATAATGTTATGGTTGTGATGTCGTAAATATAAATTTATTTACTTGAACAATTGTCAGTTCCTTATAATTTGAGCATTGTGTTTTATATGTTCTTAAGAAAATCCCTAAATTTACTCGATTCATGTTTATTTTTGTAATAAAAATTGAACTATGTTATCATTATCTCTCCATGGATAGACCTTTTTCTGGATAATCATTTGTTGATGATGCATGGACTTTAAACAGAAATGTTATTGCCTGGAGGAAAAAATCGATACTACAACTTATCTTACACTTTAACTATAACATAACCACATCAGAATCCTATGATTGAAAGTTTTTGAAGTATCCCACGTTTGTGAAATAACCTAACTACTGTATTCCCTAAATTTTGGGATAATGCATGAATAAAATACATAGTCGCCCTAGCATTACCACCAAAACTACAGTGAACAATATATTTATTCTGTCATTGGTTTTCAAAAACTAAAGTATTACTATGACAACACCTGAGAAGGGAAGAGGAGAGGGAGGGAGTGAGGGTGGGAGACTGGGGTTTAAGGGACTGCGTTGTTATCACATCGGAGAGAGTGGAGCGGAACTATTGCAGGGGGTTGTATAAGATGTATGATAAGACGAATGAAAGTCAAGTTGAGAGGGATATTGAGGTAATGGTTGACAATAAATTAAGTCTCTCTGATCATTTAGCTGATAAAATAAATAAGGCTAACAGGATAGTTGGACTTATAAGAACATTTATTTGTCTTGATGAAGAAATGTTTAAGTTATTGTATGTTGTACTTCTGAGGCCACATTTAGAGTATGCAAACCAAGTGTGGTGTCCATATCTTGTTAAGGACATTGAGGTAGTGGAGTGTGTGCAGCGACGTGCAACTAAGCTCGTGCCATCACTAAGGAATATGACATACAGCGAAAGGCTCCTGAAGTTAGATTTACCCACACTGGCCTATAGGAGATTCCGTGGCGATATGATTGAAGTATTTAAGATATTGCCTGGAATATATGCCAGAGATGTTTCCGAAGATATATTTAAACTGGACCAAGAGTCAAGAACCAGAGGCCATAGTAAGAAGATCCTTAAGGAAAGAGTCAGACTGAATATCAGAAAATAGAATAGTCAATTGTTGGAATGGGTTGCCATCAGGGGTCGTAAACTCTCTTATAGTGGGAAATTTAAAAAAAAAATTGACAGGGTGTGGAAAAATCAAGAACAAAAATTTGGCTATAGAGCACAAATTCAGTGTACCTGCCTCGACCGCCGCAGCCAGTATCAAATTGAGAACAGTGAATATCAAGAGCTGGACTGCTGGAGACAGGCTGAATAGCTTCTTCCAGAACATTATATGTGAGCATTATTTCTCTTAATACCTTTTGGTAATTTTTAGTTTTTAGATTTATTATTATGTAATTAATCGTATCGTTATTACCTTCATGAATACTGTACTTTTTATGGGATTTATCTCCTGCCAGTAAAGCTTATATATATATATATATATATATATATATATATATATATATATATATATATAGAGAGAGAGAGAGAGAGAGAGAGAGAGGAGAGAGAGAGAGAGAGATTTATATATACCATAATATATGTATATATGTATTATATCTATACTACAAAAAGTAAAAAATAAGTATGGAGACATTCTGTCCAGTAATAATTACAGGCCTATTGCTGTCGCTTCCTGCTCCTCGAAACTACTAGAAAAACTCTTGTTACTCCGATTAAATGATTAGCTATGGACATCTCCTAATCAGTTTGGTTTTTAAAGGTCCCACTCAACTGACTTTCGAAAAACTATATAGGGCTATGGGTTGATTGCCTGTTACCCTCATCCGTTGGAAATTTCCAGCAGATTTCAGTGGAGAGTTAGACAAAAGCCCTACGTTTTTTCGTTAGAGAGTTATGTATCTGTAGATCTTCAAAGGACCTCTTTCGTACTGTTTTTATGGTTAATTGAAATGAAACGCTCTCCTTTTCTTAGGCTTTAATCAACTTAATTGAACAACATTCCTGTTATAATAATAATAGATATAGTAAACATAGGGCATTTATATGAATTGTTTATACTACAGATTAGGATTAATTACATCAAAGAAAATATCATTATCTTCATTTAATAAAGTATCTTACATCTCATCAGTTTAATTTAGACATCATCAGATTCATCAGTTTAATCGAATTGAATATAAGTACAAATGATTTTACTTAGGTATAACATTCTAATAAAGTCATCATAAACCTGCAAAATAATATTACATTAATGTTAAATTTATTGGCCTTCGGTATTTTAGCGCTGCCTAATGGTACAGAAAGAAATTGCCTTACCTTATTATTTCGTTGAGCCTCGCTTCTGTTCATATGACGCGACGATGTTTTTCGATGTAGGGCCGCGGTACGATGGAGATACACAACGAGTTGATTTCATGTAATTAATATAGCCAGTCACTATATTTAAATTCCTGAAGGTATATGCCTATCCTTTTGCGTTATTAGGGTTATTTCACATGTTATTCACTCAGAAATTATAGGAAGATAAAGTACATCTTCCTTGCTTAAAAGCAGGGTTTAACATAAGCAAGCTCCGAGCGAGCCGCTAATATAATATATAAATCGTCGTCTTTTATTATTTGCTGATTTTGCAAAGTTCGTTAACTCTTCTCTCGAATAATTTTCACGAGTCAGCAATGGAGAATTTTGAATACGAAATAATAAATTTGGTTTTCTCGTTGTCATGCAGGCCCAATGCCTACATATGGGATATTATGTATGTATGGCAATTATTTCCATTCCCAATAGGCTATGTCGCCAATGCCGAGGCAATTTTGTAGATATTGTTAGAATATCTAGAAGAGGAAGAGCCATTGTTGTCCCAAGGCGATATGATGACTAAGCTGATTGATGCAGCACTGCTTGTATATATTAAGTTAAGGTGTATATATATCCATCTCATAATTGTAAGGTTAGTGAAAAATTCACTTAATTTAGAGATAGTATTTTTGGGTTCTTGTGACATCATTGTTTGGGCACTCTTGTGGCATCATTTTTTTGGGGCGCTGCGTCCTTCCTACTCGTTTGTTGAATGCGGCACTTACAGGGTGTGGTCTTATAGAGCTCTCTTGCAGTTCAGTTTGGTTGTTTAGATACTGTTATTTATTTATTTATTGGGTTCAAAATCCCAGCTGAGCCGTGAACGGACAAGTTCTAAAGGGCCAGTTCAACCTACAGCCCAAGTTAAGCTAAAATTGAAAACTTACGGACTTGAGGTCCTATTAGGTCCTACCTCAGGGTTGCTGACTCGATGTGGGCCTACATTAGGCCTCAGTTGCATGAATTTAAGATAAAAACAAAAGGGGCACTATTTATGGTCTTCTTTCTCAACCTTGCAACAACAACACAACCTGCACTATTGCACGATGCAACAATCTTGTATCTAAACAACCAAACTGAATTGCAAGAGAGCTCTCTATAAGACCACACCCTGTAAGTACGACGTTCCACAAACGAGTAGAAAGGACGCGCAGCGCCCCAAAATGATGCCACCAGAGTGCTCAAACAATGATGCCACAAGAGCCCAAAAATGCTAGCTCTAAATTAAGTGAATTTTTCACTAACCTTACAATTATGAGATGGATATATATACACCTTAACTCAGTGGCGGTCCTAGCTTACATGACGCCCTGGGCGAACCTCACCTTCAGCGCCCCCCCCCCCTGTTCGCCAACACACACACATTCGAATCCCCCCAAAATAAAGGACAGACATAACTCTTTCACAAAATAACTTTTTATTGGACTAATTGTTGGAACTTCAGAACCAAAACAAAGACTCAAATTTCTGAATTTTACAAATCCTTCATCACGTAAATAGAATAACTCACTTAAGAGAATGTAATTATGATACTATGAACAGGAAAAATACAAATTAAATTGCACAACTGCCATAAATAAACTAGAGAATCAAATTTCTAAATTGTACAAATGCTCTATCACATAAATAGAATAAGACACTTAAGAGAGGGTAATTATTATGCTACACTTTGAACAAGAAACAAAATAAATTGCACCACAGCACAACTGCCATCTAAAGCCTGACTCTTCTTACCTTCCTTGATGCAAAGTCATGAATTAAATCATCATATGAAATCTACTCAGCAATTGTATGATTTATACTGATGATGGCCAGACCGGTAAGGCGTTCCTGTGACATAGTTGACCTCAGGTAGGATTTGATGAGCTTCAGCTTTGAAAAGCTCCTCTCTGCTTCAGCAACAGTGACTGGAAGAGTAAGACCAATTCTGAGAGCAGTCCACAAATTTGGATATATTTCAGAGAGCTCCCTTTCATGGATAAATGTCAGCAGTTCAAGCAAGGATATGGTCTTTGATGGCAAGTCAGGCAAGTTCTTCAGCTCCTGTGCAAGCTCTCTGCCATCCAAGTCAGATTGTCCCTTAAAGTGTAGTGTAGTACTAAGGTTCACACATTGTTCTGTCAGCTCCTCAAATGTGAGATTTTGGAAATGTGTCAGCACTCCAAACTTCTCTCCCACAATTTCCAACGTGGAAAATCTTTCCTGAATGGCTGATGTTGCAGCATCAACCACTGCATTGAAAAATGTCACCTCCAGCTTCTTCAAAGCATCAATCAAGGGCTCATCAGATGCTTCATAGGAGAAGTGCCGCTTTGTGGACCTCAGCCGTTTTTGTTTTAACACAGCCTCCACATTCATTTGTTCACAGATATCTGTGGCTGCCATTTGTGCAGCCACAAAACCTGTTGCCCTGTAATTGCGGAGACCTCTCTCTGTTTTTTTTAGGAGATTTACTGCAACATCAACGTGCATGCTAGGAGACTGCATCTGCTTGCTCACATGCTGAATTTGGCACAACAGGTCATGCCACACCACTGAACAAATGGCGAAGCGGTATGACCCAACCTCCTCTGACAGAGATTGAGCCTCGACCTTTATTACAGAGTCTTTGGTGTGGTCCCTCACCTCGATCAGTGCATCTCTCACTGCAGCTGCCTGATATCTCAGGGGCTCCACACTCTTGATCTTGCTTTCCCACCTTGTATCAGACCACATCTTCAATGTGATGTTCACATGTTTTTGCAAAATGGCCCATCGTTGTGTGGAGGCTGAAAACAAGTTGTAAAGCTTCTGCAAGATGCCAAAGTAACTTGTGGCATCAATAGATCCCTTAGCAGCATCGGCCACAAGCAAATTCAGAGAATGAGCCCACATGGAACAAACAGAGCTCTGGGATTAATTTCTAGGAGCCTGGATTGAACACCCTTGTTTTTTCCCCTCATGTTGGCCCCGTTGTCGTATGATTGTCCTCTACAGTCCATGAAAGGAACTTTTAGCTCCTCCAGTCTCTTCAGAATCAGAGATGCCAAATGTTGACCAGTGGACTCCTCTGCCTCCAAAAACCCCATGAAATGTTCCTTTATATGGGGCTTCCCCTCCAGTGACACAACCCGAATCACAACTGACAACTGTTCAGTGTGGCTGATATCTGGAGTGTAATCTAGAATTATTGAAAAAAACTTTGATTGTTTGATGTCGCTCACCATTGCTGAAATGGTCTTGCTGCTCGACAAATCAATGAGTTCGTTTTGTATGTGGTGGCCGAGGTAGCTGGTGTGACTGGAGGTCCCTTTTTGGACACGGTTAATGTGCTCTTGCATTATAGGATCAAATTGTGCCATCAGTTCAACTTCTTTCAGAAAATTGTCATTTGATGGTGAGAACAATTTTTCTGTATGTCCCCTTAGTGCCAAATTCCTAACTGCCAGAGAATGCACAATAGCAGTGAGACGTGTCAGCACCGCTCTCCATCTCAACTTCTCAGCCTCCAGAAGTGCCATCTCCTGCTTGTCAATGGTCTCCCCCTTTCTCATCCTCACTGCCAGTTCTTTCCAGATTTTCATAGAATTTAGGTGTTCTGAACTGTTGTCATGTGATGTGAGCAATGAGCTTGCATGCTTCCAGTCCGAGAGTCCCAAACTTGTTAAATTTATTTTCCTCTTGGAAAATAATGTACAACAGAAACAGAAAAGGCTGTTGTTTTTTAAGGAATAGACCAACCAACTTCTGGTTATATTTTCCCCACTAACCAATGACTTCCTGAAGTATTGATGGTGGAAACTTCTTCCGTCACTGTCGTTTCTAGGGAATACAAAGTCAGATGGTACTTGACTTGGTCCCCTGGAAACCAGTTGTGTCCGAATTCTCTCAGTCAGAACTGAAGGCCAGTTAGCAGGGTCGGTGGACAGAGACTCATCCTCAGGAGGCGATTCTGCTCCAGGCATTTCTAATAGAAAGAACAAGAGCATTACTCATTAGTATACACACCTAAGTTAGATAACACATTATTCACAGCACTTTGTTATGGTGGTGGTGTTATGGAATTATGGTGGTGAAACACCACACATACCCAGTAACCCAGACCCAGTGATAATAACATTATAATTTATAACTGTTTGCAAAATGCTTTGCAGGGATGCACACACATACACATACACACACACGCACACACTCACAGACATATGTGCACACAAACTCACCTGAAGAGTCCTGCCGGGGAGAAGTAGAAGCAAATGGGTCTTCATCCTCAGGATCAGACTGCATTTGTGGAGACATATGTGAGGCTGAGGAGGTAGATGGCTCCTCAGCCTCAATAATGGCAGAAGTAGACGGCTTCTCATCCTGGCTAGTGGCAGAGGGTGTTCCAAAATATTTCAAAAGTGCCCCTGCAAATAGTAAAATAGAACATAACAGACCAATGCATGAATAGGCTAGTACAATTAATTTAACATGTTATTAAGCACAATTTATTAAACTTTTAGAATAGGAAACAAATGAATAATACAACCTCCTTGGTTAATGGCTAAATATACATAATAGTACACTTCAAATGACTCAGAAAGCTATATCACAAAATAGCAGTGCAATATAGCAGTGAAGAGTAGATGACATAGCTCTATACCTTTATCTTTTGCTCGTTTCTCCTCTTCTTCTTTCCTCTTTTTTCTAAACTGAGCACCTGATAGCTTTGACCTCTTCTTATCCATTTGCGGTTATTTGACAGACCTTAGTGGCTTAGTGTGAAGATTCGTTCTGTAATAAATAATATACATTTCACTATTTAACCAAACCCAGAAAAATAACATTACATATGTTAAAGTATGGGCCTTTATTCCCAATATATTAATCTGGAAGAATTTTGCATTGTTTAGGTCTTTTATGGGAAGGTTTATGGAAAATGCAATAGATGGTTTTTTATTAATAAAAATATGTTTATTGATCTTTTATTATTTATTTTATTTTATTTTTTATTTTTATTTATTTCTTTATTTATTTATTCTTATTTTTATTTTTATTTTTTTTGCAGGCGCTCATGCCGCCCCTCCACAAATGCCGCCCTGTGCGGCTGCCCATATTGCCCATATGAGGAACCGCCACTGCCTTAACTTAATATATACAAGCAATGCTGCATCAATCAGCTTAGTCATCATATCGCCTTGGGACAACAATGGTTCTTCCTCTTCTAGATTTTCTAACACTCCCCACCGAAGAGGCATTGTTGTCATTACCTTCTGCAAGGTTAGCCAAGCCTTCTCCATGAGGCTGTAACTCAAATGTTTCACCTTGACTATCTGTGTTTTTGCTGATTTCTAAAGCATAGAGTTTTTGTATAGGTCTCTTTAACTTTCCTCCTAAAGTCTTTACCAGTGCAGACCTAACTAAATTGTCTTTGCCAACAAACAACTCTTCAATTATGCCAAGCTTCCAGCATTGCCTTGGTCTTTCATTCCCAATCATTACCACTTCTCCCACCTTGATACAATTTGCATTGGAGCCCTTTACCTTGCCTGATGGGTAATAATTGAATTCTGGCAAGTATTCCATCTGCCACCTCTTCCATAACTGATCTTGTAGCTCTTCAAAGTACCTGAACCGTCTGGTTAACTCTCCTTGAGTGCTCTGGATAGGCTGCAAGTCTTCTGGCACACTGGGGCTTGATGGTAATCGTTTACCACAAAGAAAATGATTTGGTGTCAATGGCTCTGCATCCTGCATACTGTTATAAACAAAAGTGATAGGCCTACTGTTCACCATTGCTTCTACTTCACATAAAACAGTGCAGAATTCTTCTTTGCTCAAATGAGCATTAGCTAAAAGTTTCTTTAATGGACACTTTACACTTCTCACTAGCCTTTCCCAAAATCCTCCCCACCGTGGTGCTCTTTCAACAATAAACTCCCACTGTACCCCTTGGTGTGAAAGGTAGGATTGGAATCCTTCCTCATTTAGCAAGGACCAAACTTCTTGGAGTTCTTTTGCAGCCTTTTTAAAGGTTTTTGCATTATCCGATATGATTTTATTTGGGAAACCCCTTCTGTTCACAAACCTTTTAAAGGCCAAAAGAAATACATCACTACTTAAGTTGCTTACCAACTCCAAATGGATTGCTCTGGTGGTAGCGCATGTGAAAAGACATATATAACCTTTGTTAGACTCCCCTTGCTCATACACATAGACTGGACCTGCGAAGTCTACTCCCACTACATCAAATGTGGCAGTATAGGCACACCGTTCTCTCGGAAGTGGAGCCACCTTTTCATAATAAGGCTTTGCACTCCAACACTTGCAAACCACACATTTATGCAAGACCTTTTTTACTACTTGTCTAATTTTGGGAATCCAAAACTGTTGTCTGATCTCTATTATCACTTCTCTTACTCCAGCATGTAACAGCTTATGATGAGTATCCAGGATCAAAAGGTCTGGTAGCTGGTTCCTTCTTGGTGCTACTTGTAGTTGCCGGGAAGAATGAAGGATACGAGAGGCAAGCTATCGCTTTGTTGGGTATCTCTTTTAGGGGCCTCTCGTGTCCTCTTCTCTCCCTGTCGTTTGGGGGGTTGGCGTCTTGAAGGAAAAGCCGGTCGTTTTCAGAGTTTATTGAGTTCTTGGTTGGCTGAGGTTATTTTACAGAAGATTTTGTTATTTTATACAGCTGAATTAATTAAATATATATATATAAATTTATGTACAATACTTATTTATAAAGATTATATATGATTCTTAAAATTACACAATGATAAAATATATACAATTTGGTACGCGCAAAATTGGTTTGTCGGTAACTAATATAAAAATAATATAAATGCGGAAAATTAACTGCGCGGCCCCACACTACTGCCCACCCCGAGAAGCGGAGCACGTATATCAAAAGTAGAAATATTCGGGTCTTGATTTGAATCGGATCCTTCGTCCAGCTCGCGTTGATCCTCGGTCGGCCTCGTTTCCGGTTGTTGCGTTGTCCTGCGCGCCCGTCCTGAGGTCTGTATTTGCTACCTCCGAGGTGCGTCCTCCATCGTCCTTTTTCCTTGCGTGCTTTTTCTCCGATCCGATGTCGTCCGATTGTGCGCCCGGTACCTGTGTGGGACCTGAAACTATATACGCCGGTTTTAAACGATTAATTGAAATGGCTTCTGATGATCCGTTAGTTTTTTCTATTACGAAGTACTTATCGTGGCGTTCGAGAACACGGAAAGGTCCTTGATATGGTGCCTCGAATGGTTTTCGAACGCGGTCGATGCGTACCCATACGTGGCTTGATTTGTGGAGTTCCGATGGAATGAATGATTTGGGGGCTGAGTGAATGTTTCCTTGAGAGAGTTGGGCGAAATCGATTTGCGTCATTTTCTTGGCTAATTCGGAGATGAATTTTGAATTGGATTTTGACGACGAATTGGCGATCATTGGCCTCGGGCATAATAGGGTGGTTCCGGTGACGGTGGTGAACGGTGAATAACCCGATTCGTTGGGGAGACTGCGTAAACCAAGGAGAACTATGGGTAAAGCGGGGAGCCAATCTTGTTTTCGAGCGATGATTGCTGTCTTGATGGTGCGATGAGATCTTTCAATTATTCCGTTGGTCTGAGGGCGATACGACAAAGTTCTTAGTCGGTGAAATCCGATGAGAGCTGAGAGTTCCCTAAAGAGTTCGGATTCGAATTGGGACCCGCGGTCCGTTATGACTTGCAGTGGTACACCAAATCTTGAAATCCATACATCGAGAAATGCGTGTGCTATTGATGTGGCTGTAGTATCAATCAAAGGATATGCTTCTATCCATCTTGTGGCACGATCGATGCAGGTTAGGAGATATCTATATGGGGAAGGATATGTTTGACCGGGCAAAGTGGTTGGCGGTAAGGGACCGACGATGTCGATATGTACCGTTTCAAATCTTGAACTTGGTAAATCGAAGGGGGTTATTTCTGATTTTGTATGGCGAGAAATTTTTGAGGATTGACATGATTCACAATTTCGGGACCAAGTTCGAATATCCCTATTCATTGAGGGCCAAAAATATCTTGATTTAATGATACGAAGTGATTGCTTGATGCCTGGATGAGAAATATTATGAAATTGATTGAAGATGGAAGATCGATGCTGCTTGGGAACAAAAGGACGGGGATATGGCGTGGATGTATCGCAATATAAAGTTGTATTTTCTGGAAACGGGAACGGCTTGAGACGTGGGAGAAATTCTTGCGTTTCTAGATCTTTTTGTTGAGATTCCGCGATTGCTGATAAATCGAAAGCGTCGATATGTACTGCGTTTACGTTGCGTGAAAGGCAGTCCGCTACGACGTTTTCGGATCCACAGGTCAGATATGTATTACATCGCATACGTATTCCGTGATGGCAGACCAATGACGTTGTTGTCGGTCTGTCTTGGCTCGTAAGGGACTCTTGTATGCAGAAACCATCGGTTTGTGATCCGTGAAGAGTATTACTTGACGACCTTCTAAAAATTGACGGAAATGCAGGACGGCTAGGTATGCTGCGACTAATTCTCTATCGTATGCGGCGTACGCTTGCTGAGTTGTAGTTAATTTCTTGGAAAAGAAGGCGATGGGAACTGGTGTGCTGTCGATTATTTGATGAAGAACTGCTCCAGCTGCTATTTGTGAGCAGTCCGTAACTAAATGAAGGATTCAGCTTGATGGAAGAGGATGACAAAGCGTAACGGCGTTCCGTAGTGCATCCTTGACATCTTGAAAGGCTTGAATTGCTTCGTCGTTCCACTGTAGACTTTTGCTTTTGACTTGAATTCTGACGATTTCACTTAAAGGTGAGACTAAATCGGCGTAACGGGGTATCATATGGCGATAGAATCCCGTCATTCCTAGGAATCTTCTGAGGCTTTGGTAATCTTGCGGTTGGGGAATATCTTGAATTTCGGAGACTTTGTTTACAGGAGGACGAATGCCTGCTGGGGAAACTTCATGACCCAGAAATTCAATTTTGGATTGCTGAAATATGCATTTTTCTAAGGAAATTCTTAAATTGTGTTCTTGAATGATCTTGAATACGCGTTCTAAGTCTTTCAAATGGTCAACTGCGTTATTTGAATGGACTAAAATATCGTCGAGATAGACAAATACGCAGTCAACTCCTCTGAAAATTGTATCCATGAAGCGTTGAAATGTTGCAGGGGCGTTTCTTAAACCAAATGGCATGTATAAATACTGAAATAAACCAAATGGAGTCGTTATAGCCGTTTTCTCGATATCTTCTGGGTGGACTGGAATTTAGTGATATGCTCTGACTAGATCGATTTTGCTAAAGCATGATTTTCCGTGCAGAGATGTTGACAGACTTCTTATATGAGGAAGTGGATATCTGTCCGGTTTCGTGACAGCGTTTAGGCTTCTATAATCACCACACGCCCGCTATTCGCCTGGTATCTTCTTCGGAACGAGGTGTAACGGTGAGGCCCATGGTGATTTTGAGGGTACTATAATTCCATCTTGAAGTAAGTTGTTGAAAGTAGCCTTAGCTGAGGATAATTTATCGGGTGGAAGACGTCGGGCTTGCAAACACTGGTGGTGCGCTGCCAGTGTCGATGGTATGCTTGACAGTGTTGGTGGAAACTTTCTGCGGTTGAGCTGGTTTCAGTAGTGAGGAGTACTTGTCAAGCAGGTTCCTGATTTCTTGAGGTAATTTGTCGGTAGGGTTAATATTGATGAGGTGAAGGTCTTTGGATTGCACAGGTTTAGTAGTGGCTTGAAGAGTTGTTGCTCTATCCTTCAAAATGCCATGCTTGCAGTCCACAAGGATGTCATAATGGGATAGAAAATCGGCGCCGAGAAGTGGACTGGAGACTTGGGCGACGACGAATGTCCACCTGAATATTCTTCGTAATTTAGGAATTGATATGTCCAGTGTTACTTCTCCGAATATTTCGAGCGGCTGACCGTTTGCGGTGGAAATCTTTACTGCGGTTGGGTGGAGTTGACAATCATTGACACAAGTTGGTGGTAAAATTGAGATGCTCGCTCCTGTGTCAATGATAAAATTGACCTACAGACTGGCGATGCGAGCTGCGACTGAGATCAGCGGCAGGCCGGACGTCGCGTTAATCACAGCCTGCTTATCTAGTTTTCCGACGTTTCTCTTGATGGTGAGGAAGATCTTGAATTTGGGCGTGACGAGGGGAGCAGCTTGGCGTCATCTTTATTTGGCCACTTGCACCATGGCCTGCAGGTCCTTGCTTGGGGGCCATAATAAAGGTGCGCGCGGCACACCACCGGCCGCTGATTCTCGCTGAAGGGTTTTAGGCCGATGGGGATATTCGTTCTTGGGCTTGTATTGGCTCGAGTTGACGTTGGCGCCGCGTAGCAGCTTTGTTGAGCGAACGGTATTAACTCATCGGCTAGTTTGCCGAGTTGAGTTAGCGTCAGCTCCTTTTGTGCTGCTACGACGGGCGCTATTGAGGATGGGAGCGCCTGGATGAATTTATGCTTCACCAAATCATCGCTGACGCCCACCTTCAGTGCCGTTTGGTGGATATCTTGAAGGAATTGGGAGGGCTTTCCAGTGAGAGGAGTGTTGGAGATGAGTCGTTCGAAGAGTTCTGGCTTCGTCTTTTCGTAATGACTCACGATTTCTTCTTTTAAATCGGTGTACGACTTGTTGGAGAGAGTTGCTGCTGAAATTCGTGAGACGACTTCGGGGGAGTAACGAGGCTAGAACATGGAAAAATTTGGTCTCTTCGGATGTTATTCTGGAAATGTGGAATTGTGCCTCCATGATGGAGAACCATCCTGCGGCCGACGCTTCAGAGAACGTGGGTGGCTTGATGGTGACATGGTGCACTCCTGATTCAACAGATTCCATCTTGCGGGAATGTAATTCGGGTCTGCTGCTGCTTTGGTTCCGACCGGCTACTACGAGTGGGCGGCGAAGAGGCGTGGCTTCGGTTTGTTCCGCCCGGCGACTGAAGGATGCTGCTTCCGCTGGCTGCTTCGGGTCACTCCGGGGTCACCAATTGTAGCTGGTTCCTTCTTGGTGCTACTTGTAGTTGCCGGGAAGAATGAAGGATACGAGAGGCAAGCTATCGCTTTGTTGGGTATCTCTTTTAGGGACCTCTCGTGTCCTCTTCTCTCCCTGTCGTTTGGGGGGTTGGCGTCTTGAAGGAAAAGCCGGTCGTTTTCAGAGTTTATTGAGTTCTTGGTTGGCTGAGGTTATTTTACAGAAGATTTTGTTATTTTATATACAGCTGAATTAATTAAATATATATATATAAATTTATGTACAATACTTATTTATAAAGATTATATATGATTCTTAAAATTACACAGTGATAAAATATATACAATTTGGTACGCGCAAAATTGGTTTGTCGGTAACTAATATAAAAAATAATATAAATGCGAAAAATTAACTGCGCGGCCCCACAGGTCCACAAAGTGCCCCCCAGAAGGTAGCAAAATTGGATGTCTTTTCTCCTCTGGAAGCCCAGAAAACTGTAGTCTACCTCCTACTCTCAATAAATCCTGATCCAAAAACACATCCAAACCCTTGAGAGCAGAATGTGTTGGTAGAACCTGTAATGGACGGCTGGTGAGCAATTCCCTCTCTTCACCAAATTTTTCCTTCTGCACATATACCACCCAGTATTTCCTGGCTTGCTGGATCTCCTTACTGTTCAGAATTCCTTCCCTTCTTGTTTCTCCCTTAATATGGTTGGTAAATCTATATACCCATGCTGTCACTCTTAACAACCTTTTCAGACTGCTAATTTCCTCAAGCCTCAATATGGGGTCCTGTTGCATAACTTGACAACTGTTCACAGTACATTTTCTCACCTCACTCACCCATGCTTCTTTAGCCTGGCATTCTCCTACAATAGGCTGATTAGAAGGCCAGTTTTCACTTCCAAGTTTTAGCCACTCTGGCCCATTCTACCACAAACTTGACTGTGCAGGATCTTTCACTGAAATTCCTCGTGTTGGTAAATCAGCGGGGTTTTGGGTGCCTGGACAATGCTTCCATTGCTTGGGATCTGTGTGCGCTTGAATTTCCTCCACCCTATTGGCAACAGATGGTTTCCATTTCCTTGCCTGGCTTCTTAACCAGTGCCAAACTATAGTGGAGTCTGTCCAATAATAGCTTGGAATTTCATAGAGAACCAAAGACTTTTGCACTGTAACTGCAAGCCGACTAGCAATAACTGCACCCATCAATTCCAACCTTGGAACAGAAAGCCTTTTCAAAGGTGCTACTCTGCTCTTTGCAGCAACCAACCTGCAACTTACTTCCTCTTGCAATGCGCCTCTTATATAAATACAAGTTGCATAGGCTTCCTCACTTGCATCACAAAAGATGTGCAGCTCCAAATTGTCTGGACTATTGTTCAACTCTCCAAAGTACCATCTTGGGATTTCAATGTCTCCAAGATGTGCCAATTCTTTGAACCAATATTTCCACCTTACCACCATATGATCAGATAACTCTTGGTCCCAACCAAGTCCAATTTCCCAGAGGCTCTGAAACCAAATTTTTTACTTTATCACAAATGGAGCCAGGAATCCAAGAGGATCAAAGACCTTTGAAGCCAAACTAAGAGCTGTACGTTTTGTCCACCTTGTCTCATTCTCAGCCAGCTCTACTAAAGATTTCCCATTGAGGGTAAACAAATCATCATCTTGCTGCCAAACAATGCCTAGCACCTTTGCGTCTATTGCCCACAACTCCTTAATACCAGAATCCTCAATACTTTCTGCTGCATCAGGTACTACGCAGGACTGACTCATAAACTCTTGTAATTGAGAATGAATGGTCTGCCATTTTCTAAGCTCCATGCCAGCCTCCCTCATTATAGCTCTAGCCTCCATGAATATCTGTTTAGCCATTTCTGTATTATCCACGGAACACAGCAAATCATCAACATAAAATTTTTTCCTTATGTGTTCAATAGTGTTAGGATAGACTTCAGAATATTTCTTAAAATGGTAATGCATAGTAGCTGCCAACAGAAATGGACTAGAGCTGAGGCCAAACAACACTGACTTCATTCTATATGCTTGAACCTTAGGTTCATTTTCCAACAAGTCTTTCGTATCCACCCACAGATACCTTACTGCATCTCTGTCCTCTGGTTTTAACTTTATCCGCAAAAATGCTTGCTTCACATCTGCAGTCAATGCTACTCTACCAAACCTGAATCTCAGTAACAAGGAAAATAAATCTGCATTTAAATTTGGCCCAGCATCCAAACAGTCATTCAAGGACACACCACCTTTGTCCTTGGCTGAGCCATCAAAAACTACCCTCAGTTTGGTGGTAGTTTTGTCTCGCCGTACCACTGCATGGTGTGGCAGATAATGTGCCTCCTGGCTCACCAGCTCACCTTGCACCCTTTCAGCATAGCCCTCCCTTACACAGCTTAGGATGGCCTCATTGTATTCAACTAACAACTCCTCATTCTTTCTTAGCCTGTACAATGAAGTCTCCAACCTCCGATTAGCTAGCTGAAGGTTTGAACCGGGTTTGCAAGAATCCTTCCAAGGGAGGCCAACTTCATAGCAACCATCTCTAAACCCAATCCCTGTTTCAAATTGCTCTAAAACATCATTGTTCACTGTACTTGCCTGTTTGTCCTTTATGCCAATGGATTCAAGTTCCCAAAACGCTTTCAAATGCCTTTCCAAACCATGGCTGTTCTCCTCAATCTTAACAAAAAGAGCTTTAACCTCTATTTCATTGCAATAGCTACCATGTAGCATCCAGCCTAGCTTACTTTCAATAGCTACCGGCCCTCGAGATGTGCGGACAATATTACCAGTGATGAAGTCCCAATAATAGTCAGCTCTAATCAAAAGACTAATATCTTCTGTTCCTTCAAACTTATTAATGCCCAAATTAATTCCTTTAACTTGCAATTCTTGGACACATGCCATATCTAAACAAGTAGTGACTGGAGCACAAAGCTCCTCAATCTCTACAGCTTGGACCTTGATAGTGGGACTTTGCGGTAACAACCCCTTAACCAGAACTTCTACCTTCTTAAATTTGGTTCGGTTTTGAACGGAACCCCCAAACCCAGAAATTCTTAAATTTTCCCTCTTAAGTTCTTTAAACTTCAATTTTCTGGAAATTCTGGTCTTAATAAAGCTACACTGGCTACCACTATCAAACAACACTCTTACAGTAGTTTCTCCATCATTCCCAATTAATAAGGCTGCAGTTGTTTGCAATAATCCCCCTTTACTTTTACTCCCTTGCATAGCAGTGGCATGTGCCACTGATGTATCTACTTCTGGGGTAGGCCTACTAGGAGTGTTTTCACACAATAATGGCTGATGCCTGCCATGACATTTTTTGCACAAAATTTTAAACTTACAAAACCTTGCTCTGTGACCTTTCAAAAAACATTTAAAACATGATGTGGACTTAGTTACCCTGTCCTTTCTCTCCTCAAAAGGTAAAGCCTCAGCCACCTCACATTTATATGACGTGGTTTCCTTCGCAAAATATGCATTCCTTGATTCCCTTTAATTTATTCTCAAAGGATGCATGTAGAGCTGACACTGTACCTGGGCTATTCCTTTTTGTAGAAACTTTGGTGCTGTGCCTGCCTTTGTCCCCTTGTTTAACATCCCACTGTGCAAACTCAATTCCCTCTCGTCTTGCTAATTCTGTGCCTAAAAGACTTAACATCTGCTGAAGGGGGATGTACACATGTTCTGTGGAGTGTCCCCTACTTAATTCAAGTAAAATTGAGCTAGGCAATTTAGACTCCAGTATAGTAACCAACATTATACCATACCTTTCCATTCCTACACCCAAGTTGTCTAGGGACCTAGTTCTAACTTCAAATTCATCATATAACTGCCGTAACTCCTTGACACTATTAGGATTATTAACAGGAGGTATAGCTAAAAGTTCACGGAGGTGGCTTTTAATTAAGATCTCTGGCTTACCAAACCGTTTCTTTAATATATCCCAAGCCACATTATAATTAGCCTCTGTTAATGCTAATCCTGCTATTGACTTTGCTGCCTCCCCTTCCAAGAGGGACTGCAAATAATTAAACTTCTCCACCACACTTAACACTTGACTAGAATGAACTGCTGATTGAAAACTGTCTGCCCATCCTTGCCATTCCTGAATGCTCCCAGAAAATGTTTTGAGTACAAGCCTCGGTAATTGAACTGCAGATCTGTTAACCTTAACTTCACAAACATCATTTGTTGAGTGTTGTGTTTCATTATTAGACCTGGTCTCTAACTGTAATGAGCTGCTAAACTCTTTTGCTTGGTGGCCTACTTATATCATCAATAATCTCTTCAAAGTAAATTATGTTATTTTCTATTTCATCCTCTTCTATAAGAGCCTCAATTTTAACATTTACTTCACTTAGAGCAACCTTTTTAGTTTCTAATATGGAAAGCTGCGCAGCACTAATCTTAAATCCTCTTGCTTTATGGCAGAATCTATAGTGGCAATGACCTTTGTAATTAGACCTTTGTAGGCGCTTCTCCTTTTTTTAAACTTGTTCAATTCAGATGCACTCATCTTAGTCTGCAAAATGGGTCGTGAGGCAGACGTTACTCAGTGGCAAAAAGGAGCCATCGTGTTTGGCAGAGCCCACGGACACAAAATGTCTGAAGTAGCCCAATTTGTTGGTGTGTCAACGCGTACTGTCCAGCGAGTTTACAAAGAGTGGTGTAGTTCGCAATCATCTGACAATCGACGGCGTAACTGTGGCCGGAAAACAATTCTCGACAATAGGGGCCGCCGCCATGTTTCTCGTCTAGTAACTGCAAATCGTTTTCAAACCAGAGAACAATTGCTCCAAGAAACCAATGAGGTTCTCCAGCGACCAATTTCCGAACGGACATTGCGACGAGAACTGCATGCGATGGACATCTGGAGCAGGGTACCACGGAAGAGGCCGCTGTTAACAGCAAGTCACAAATTGGCACGTTATAAATGGGCTCAGAGGCACAAAAACTGACTGCGGCAGATTGGAAACGTGTAATTTGGTCCGATGAGTCCCGTTTTTGTTTGTTCTCCAATGATGGGAGGCGACGAGTACATCGCAGGTCCAATGAAGCCTTTAATCCTGAATGCGTCGAAGGTGTTGTTCAGGCTGGAAACAGAAAGTGAAGCGCAGGAATAGACATCCACGGACTCTGGCGGAACTTCGGGACCGGCTGATGAACGAGTGGCAGCAAATCGATGTTCAGTACATGCACAACCTCGTAGAGTCTCTGCCTCGCCGGATTCGTGCGGTTATCAAGGCCAGAGGCGCCGTCACATGTTATTAGGTACATTCTGAGAGGGGTGACTAATTTTTTGTCCGGTGTGCTTAATTAGCCTCTGTTAATGCTAATCCTGCTATTGTCTTTGCTGCCTCCCCTTCCAGTGCTGGGCACTTGCGCAAACACTTGCGCAAAACGCAAATTGCGCAATTGCGCAAGTGTGATTTCGGTTGCGCATTTGCGTTTGCGCCAATTCTTGCGCAAACGTGAAAAAAAAACAAATATTAAAAATAGTGGATTTAGCTCATAAACACGTGACTGTCATGACAGAGTACCTCACTGCCATGAAGCCCGTGGTGACCAGCCTAGACAAACTGCAGTCTGAGAAGGAGGCCTACATGGGGGTCCTGCTTCCCACCCTCTATGTCCTCAGGTGACAACCTTGACTTATTTTTAAATACTAAAAACGTTGTTGTTTAATTTATAACAAAATAATAGATTTCATTATTCATTAAATTAAACTCTGGCAAGTTTATTGGTTTAGTTGTCCTGTCCACATAAATAATTCTATTAAATTAGGAACAAGCTGGAGGCCACGAGGAGCAAAAACTTCAAGTACGCCCAGCCGCTGGTGGACTACCTCCTGGAGAACCCTCTCAGTGAAGAAAAGAAACCTAAGGGTTTCAAGGCCAGGTTCTCCGCCCTCTTCAATGAGATGGACCTGCTGATGGCTACCGCGATCCACCCCCACTTCAAGTTACTTGTGGTCCACCACCTCAACCCTAACAAGTTTGATATGGTGAGGTCTAAGCTGCTGGATGAGGTCAAGGAGCAGGCCGCCATAGAGACCACAGGCAGCAATGGTGAAGAGGAGGATGAGGAGGATGACTTTTTCAAGGTGATAGATTTAGAATATGTAGTTTATAAATTATTAAATATTTAATTTCAAATAATTATTATTTTTAAAAAATTTTACTGTATAACTCTGTAGGTTTGGATTGTCATGTCCACATGAGAGAAATATGAAATATAAAATAAATATTAATTAAAATATTTTTCACTTATCTAAGAAACTTAGAAAGTAATTCAACTTTTAAGTAAATTAGTAATTTTTGTGTTGTTTCTAGGAGTTGAGGACCCCAATGGAGAGCGCCACCCGCAACCGTCTCTCCACCAAGGTGGGGAAGGAGCTACATGCTTGGTGCTCTGAAAAGGAGAAGACCAGCAAGGAGCTGGAGCAGGGGATGTTCCCCGCCCTGTACCGCGCCGCCTGGGTTGAGGTCTTTCTGAAGTACAACACGGCCATCCCCAGCTCTGCAGCTGTGGAGAGGGTGTTCTCCCAGGGGTCTGACATCATGAAGCCCAAGAGGTCCAGCCTGACCTCTGAGAACTTTGAGAGGTTTGTGTTCTTGAAGGGCAACATAGACCTGCTCGCGATGGAGTTGGAGGAGGACTCTGAGGAGCTTTGAAGTGTTTTTTTTTGTAATATTGTAATTTCTTTTTTTTTATTTATTTATTTAACATTGTAATTTTGTATCTATTCTTTATTGATATATCTATGGATCGTGTGTCTGTTAATAAAGTCTTTTGATTTGATTTGATTTGATTTACTATAAATTTAATTTTATACAGGGTGTCCCAAAAAAAACCGCACCTATTTTATTTTTTTTGGAAAACCTTGTATATATAAATAGTTTGCGTTTGCGCAAGCGCAAGTTTCGAGAAGTTTGCGCATTTGCGCTTGCGCAAGGTATGGGTTTGGGTTTGCGCATTTGCGCTTGCGCAAGTGAATTTTCGTTTGCGCTGCCCAGCACTGTGGACCCCTTCCAAGAGGGACTGCAAATAATTAAACTTCTCCACAGCACTTAACACTTGACTAGAATGAACTGCTGATTGAAAACTGTCTGCCCATCCTTGCCATTCCTGAATACTCCCAGAAAATGTTTTGAGTACAAGCCTCGGTAATTGAACTGCAGATCTGTTAACCTTAACTTCACAAACACCATTTGTTGAGTGTTGTGTTTCATTATTAGACCTGGTCTCTAACTGTACTGAGCTGCTAAACTCTTTTGCTCGGTGGCCTACTTTAATTATATCATCAATAATCTCTGCAAAGTAAATTATGTTATTTTCTATTTCATCCTCTTCTATAAGAGCCTCAATTTTAACATTTACTTCACTTAGAGCAACCTTTTCAGTTTCTAATATGGAAAGCTGCGCAGTCACTAAGCTTAAATCCTCTTGCTCTATGGCAGAATCTATAGTGGCAATGACCTTTGTAATTAGACCTTTGTAGGCGCTTCTCCTTTTTTTAAACTTGTTCAATTCAGATGCACTCATCTTCAATGCAAACAACAATTGGGCTCAATGCCAAATGAGCTGAATTGGCAAAAATACTTAACCAAACTGATCAAACGCAAATTTTACTTTTTTCAAATAAACTGAATTGCTGGGTGAGGTACTAACCAACCACCAGTATGGAATATCAAATTTTCCACCCAAGTAACTGGCGCACCGAAGTCTGCAACCTTCGCCTACGAATAATAAACCAAAATTAACCAAACCTGTAAAAATGTAGGCCAAAAACAACGACAGACAAGTGGCCAAATTTCGCAATTGGGCGACCAAACTTTCTACCCTGGGACCTTAATTCAATAATGCTCAACCCGTCTAGGCCTAACTTGGGCTACAATTTGCACAATCAGAACTTTGCCGAAAAATAGTCACTGACTCAGTCTTGGGCTAGAATCCGGTTCGAAGGACCATGTTATTTATTTATTTGTTGGGTTCAAAATCCCAGCTGAGCCGTGAACGGCCAAGTTCTAAAGGGCCATTCAACCTACAGCCCAAGTTAAGCTAAAATTAAAAACTTACGGACTTGAGGTCCTATTAGGTCCTACCTCAGGGTTGCTGACTCGATGTGGGCCTACCTTAGGCCTCAGTTGCATGAATTTAAGATAAAAACAAAAGGGGCACTATTTATGGTCTTCTTTCTCAACCTTGCAACAACCACACAACCTGCACTATTGCACGATGCAACAATCTTGTATCTAAACAACCAAACTGAATTGCAAGAGAGCTCTCTATAAGACCACACCCTGTAAGTACGGCATTCCACAAACGAGTAGAAAAGACGCGCAGCGCCCCAAAATTATGCCACAAGAGTGCCCAAACAATGATGCCACAAGAGCCCAAAAATGCTAGCTCTAAATTAAGTGAATTTTTCACTAACCTTACAATTATGAGATGGATATATACACACCTTAACTTAATATATACAAGCAATGCTGCATCAATCAGCTTAGTCATCATATCGCCTTGGGACAACAATGGTTCTTCCTCTTCTAATTTTCTAACTGATACAAGAGTGTTGCATCGTGCAATGGTGCAGGTTGTGTGTTGTTGCAAGGTTTAGAAAGAAGACCATAAAGAGTGCCCCTTTTGTTTTTTATCTTAATTTTATGCAACTGAGGTCTAAGGTAGGCCCACATCGAGTCAGCAACCCTGAGGTAGGACCTAATAGGACCTCCAAGTCCGTAAGTTTTTCGTCTATCTTAACTTGGGCTGTAGGTTAAACTGGCCCTTCAGAGCTTGGCCGTTCAGGGCTCAGCTGGGATTCTGAACCCAATAAAATAAAATAAAAAATTAACAGATATTTAATTCAATTAATTAATAATTTATATTTAATTAAGAAGTAAAGATACCACATGCAATACCATGTTGTAAACATGTATAGTTTTTCCATAGACCTGTGTATCTATGTACTTAAAGAAACAATATCTAAATACAGTGACAGTAATTCAACTATTTATAGCTGTTTCCTAGATATACGTAAGGCATATGATAGAGTGAACCACAATATTTTATTTAAAAAACTAGAAAACAGGAAGGTTCCCGTGTACATATTAAATTTATTGAAATTTTAGTGTTCCTACCAATCTTTATCGTTAGGTAGGGCAATGTACTATACGAATGTTATGGCTTCTCTTGCGGGGTGAGACAAGGCTCCTATGCTGTTTAATGTGTATATTGCTGAATTAATTGTTCACTTAATGATGCAACAGTGGGATGTTGTATAGATAACACAAGGATAAATAACTTAGTTTATGCCGATGATATGGTGTTAATAAGTCCCTCTGTTAAAGGTCTGGATCGGCTACTAAAAGTCTGCGAAGTGTATTCGCAGAAACATGATATTCTTTTTAATGTTACAAAAACTAAGGTTATACAATTTCACCCTAAAAACTGTAATCAGCCAGCTGATATTAGGTTTAAAATGAAAGGTGAAGTAATTGAGGAAGTACAAGAGTTTAAGTATTTGGGTCAAACTATTACCAGCTCATTGAGTGTTGACTCAGATATAAGAAAACAATCTCGAAGCTTTTGTGCTAAAGTGAATATGACTATAAGAAACTTTCGGTTCTGTACAAGTGAAGCTAAAGACACTCTCTTTCGTACTTTCTGCAATAATATATACGGACAGCAACTCTGGGTGAATTATAAAAACGGTTCTGGCAGAACCCTAAATTTGCTGTACAACAGGTCTTTTAGACTCTTACATAAATTACCCCGAGATGCTCAGCTTCACAAATGTTTGCTACCCGCAATGTCCCGAGCTTCCCAGAGGTAACAAGACGTGCTCAATAGTCTAATGCAAGGAATAAAAAAATCAACCAACCCGATTATCCAAGCTATCCATGAGTCCTGCCGTTTATCCTCAAAGCTATGGAATTCTTGGTACGGAAACGTCTGTCTGCAGCTCCACTTAACTTCGATATTACTGTATTATTTCTAATGAACTGTATACATTTATATCCTTAGTATGTCAACTATCATTGTATTAATAATATTTGTCATATGGACTATAGTCTGCCAATAAACCTTTTCATTTTCATTTCATTCATATGTAAGATGTCGCCTTTAATATTTTTGTAATTTTCATGAATTCTTGGAGTGTTTTTCTGGCAATAGTTTGTTGGTAATTGTTGCTTCTATCTGAGTTTTTTTAACATGATTTATTTACAGTGGTGCCAGGTACAGGAAATTTCCCTGTTTAGGGAAATAAATCACCAAATAACACCAATATTCCCTGAATAGGGAAATTTTGGAGTGGCTATAGATATTTATATATCCAGAAACACAAATTTTCACTGTATTAATTGAAAAATATATAACACTATTGCTAAATAATACTTTAATCTTACGATAGAGACACAAATAAATCTATATCCCTACCTAGTGCCTTAAATGCAGGTGTATAGGGAAATTTTAGACCAAAAAGGGAAATTTTAAGAGCGAACCGAGGGAAACTATATAATTCAAACCTGGCAATACTGAGCGTGAATACTGTTCTTTCTGGTGTCAATAATCCAGCAGGGTTGAAAGCACCTTAAACAGAAAAAAAAAAAAAAAAAACTGTTCTTTAAACATAGTAATTTGGAGGTAAGTGTAATTTTTGTTGAAGTTTGTTTTTATGTTGAGTGTTAAATTTATAGTTTTATTTATTTAATGTTTTTGAGTTTGTTTCTCATTTCGTTGTTTTTGTATTGAAGTCTTTCTATGTTAGCACCTAACTTATTGGGGCTGAGCCTTATCTAGACTAGGCCCTGGAAGGCCAGGCCAGACTAAGCGATGGCAAGCGCAAGTGTTGTTTGTTTGCTTGACCTTGAATTGTTTGTATTATTTTTGGTCAATCTCGAACCTGTTAAGGTTATCCAAGTTAGGTAAATGATCTGAAGCTATGTTATGTTCAAAATTTTGCTAAATAAGCCCCAGGACAGATCATATGGGGAAACTTCTAGGCCTATATAAAGGGTGCCAGAATGTGAACTTGGAAGTGGTGTGCCGGATACTATTTTGTTTGTTTAGTGAGACTTGTTTCTGCATATTTGCTGCTAAATCTTTGATTCTGGGGGATATTCAGTGTTGTGAATCATGCTACATGGAAAACTAGTTTCTTTAATTTATCAAGTTGGAGTTGATGTAATTTATTGTAGAAAATAGGGTATTTCTTTACTATTACACCGGTCTCTGGCAGAAAGTTCTAAAAGCTGGTTATCAATGTTTTTCAATGTGCTGAATTAAAAAATGATACTCATTTCCGTTGCAATGATGGATAATGTTTGGGATTAGGTTAGGTTTTAGGTTCAGCCAATTTTTGAAGGTGAAATTTGGGTATTATTCTACTATTACACCCGTCTAACGTCCAGCAATTATTATATGTTTATTAAGTAGATTTTTTAATTCTAAGACACTTTCCTTCTATAGCGTTTCCGTCGCAAATGCTTCGTTTTCGAGATATAAACATTTTTTTGGTGTGTTTGTGCGTTTGTTTGTGTTCGTTACATGTCTGCCCAATCACTGCGCTCCCATCTATTTCGAATTTGAATTACTTTCGTACCGGATGGAATACTCATTCCACTCATTCAGAAGTACATTAGGCCTGGCTCTGTGATTTATAGTGATTCCTGGGCTGCCTACAAGACAGTGATTTAGGATAGGTTAGGTTAGGTCAATTTTGAAGGTGAAATTTGTTTTTCCCTATGGTTTTTGATGTTTTAAACGAATCTGACCTTCAAAACTGTCGGAAATGACTCGTTTTCGATTGCCAGCTGGGGGGAGGGGGGTTATCTCAAAAATGAGTCATTTCCGACGGTTTTGAAGGTCAGATTCATTCAAAACATCAAAAACCATAGGAAAAACATAAATTTCACCTTGAAAGGGAGACAGGTGTAATACTGTACATTTACCGAAATTTGTTCTTCCTATTGTTTTTGATGTTTGTATTAATCTGACCAAAATCTTTGGAAACCACTCATTCTTGTGATTCTCCCTCTCCCTACCCAAAAACTCCTGGTTCTCACTGGGGGTCCCCCAGGTAAAAAAAGGGTAGAAAGTTTTAAAAGTTTTAATAATTTGTTTTTAACAGTTTTAATATATAACCTAACCTAACCTAACCTAACTTAACTTAATAAATTTAAAAATTCCTCAAAAACCTATAATGTACTCTTATTAAAAAATGCCAAAAATAGTTATTCACACAAATAAGTACAGTATAACCAAGTGGTTCATCTTTTCGTTTTAGGTATATAAAAAAATATATCTTTCATATTAGATAATAAATAGTTTTTCTCTTTAAAATAACAAAACAAAATCTACTTATTTGTATTTGACTATAAAAGTGGGTAATAGTACAGAATCCAATACACAAGTTTCATAAATGTGTTGTCTGTATGGGCACGCTACCATATTAACAAGTCCTTTGAAGTTCTACTCATTGCTCTGTACTTAGATTTGATGATGCTCTAGTTACCTTCAACAGTGTTAGTATGGACTGTTGGATCAGTGGGATCCACAAAGTGTACTGTAGTTAGTGATTTACCTAGGAATGGTTATGAAGTTGCTGGTATGCAAACTAATTGCCAGTAATGATCCAAGTGCTTGGCAGCGCATGCTGTTGAATTATTGGAAGTAACACTTGTACTTGGCAGTCAGGTATAGAAACAACCATGCAATTGAAGGTTCCTCGTTCTATCGTACCCAGTACCCAGTATAGGCATTCCATGACCAAAAAAAAAAAAAAAACCACTTGGATTTGGGTGAAAATTGGTATATAGAGTTAGTTTGTGTTCCAAATCCACTGGTTCAAACAAAAAAGCTGACTTTGATGGGTAATATCTCTCATCTAGTTAATCCTAAATTGAACATATTATACATTTTGGGAATTAGAAAGACTAGAGCTATCCAATGATACTAATTTTAGTTTTGTAAAAAAATATTCAAAATTTTACTCCCCATCTCCCCCATTTGCTTGACCCCCTACCCCATTAGACATTAAAACACCCAATTTTTTTAATGACTATTAAACTTCATATTATGGTTGATAAATAATAATAAAAAAGGTAGGTATCATGTTATAAATAAATTTTAAAAATCAACTAAAAATTTATTTTGAACATTTTTTTGCAGTTTTATACAAGTTAAAATTATTGTTCATTACCATTTAAAATTACTGCTAGTAGTTTTTGAACATTTTTTCAGCATTTATTTATTCAAAGTTTAAATTTTAAGGAATATATATATAGCAGAATCAAAAGTGAGTACTAACATCTTTATTCAAATGGTGAATCCTTTTTATTCACTAAAAAGTTAGTACCTTTTGAAACCTAATTATGAAGACTATCTTTCACGGTTTATCAAGTCAGTTAATCAAATAACTTAAATGTTTGCAATCTCATATTGTAATTCAAAATAAGGACAATTATACAAAATTTATATTTTCATGTCATTTGTGCTCATGGTATTATGTTACATCAAGTAAACAGTGACTAATTTCAATAAAAAACTGGGTGATATATTATATATTATATTAAAACTTGTGAATATACGCTCAAATAAAATTTGGTGGCATTACATGAACTTTTTTAATTCTCCTTCTCTGAAAACATATTGTATAAGCAGCATTCCAGCCTTCAAAGTCAGGGTACTTAGAATACAGGAATACCTCAAAATTCATTATTAATTCATTCCGGAATAATGCGATGAAATATAAAATTTGAGGTAGGGTAGATTATAACATGTTTCAGTGAGAAAACATTTTACTATGCTATGTTATTAAACAGATTAATTAATCAAATTCTGCTAATTTTTTGGCAAAATATGTAATATATTGCATTGGTAAACAGTTGAATTTCGTCAATTTCAAATTTTTTTTCCCAATTTAAAAAAAAAATGACAAATCTGCAAATATGGATGATGGATTGCGAAACTATAGGTAGTATAAGATTGATGATGAATCTGCGAAATTACAAAATTTGAAATGATAAATTTTGAGGTATTCCTGTACCCAAAATATCATGTCTTGAAATATGGCAGATGTCTCTTATTTGTGGGAAATAATAATATCTACTAAATCCAGATGGGTTTAAAAAATCTATCTTAAGTCATCAAATTTGTCATTGTACTCTAGTACAAGCCCTAGCCACTGAGAGTTATTGTAAGAGCAAACTATGTATTCCCCAATTTTGGGGTTCAGATGATTAAATCTTTATTTTTACTTGCATTAGTGGCACACTTCACAATTAACCTCTCCTCACCTTCATGATCAGAAGATAACACCGGTCTGCATGAAAATTGATTTCTTTATTTTGAGTTGTGATTCTGAAGCAGTTCGCTGCGCTGAATTAAAAAATTTACCAGTTTTTTTCTATCACCCACAGTTTTAAAGTTATTAGCAAAACAACTTTGGGGCATTTTGTAATTTTTTACCTTTTTTATCTTTAATTAATTTCGTTTTTTCATATTTTTCAGATAGATAATTCTAACATTACATCTTTAAAATTTTAATAATGGCTTCTAGAGGATATACCCATAGTCCAGACATATTTTGTTATATTTGTGATTGGTATGTTGTAAAACAAAGGACAAATGTAACGACCTTCATTAAGAGTGCTTATGCTTATTTTGGAATTAAATTAGGAGATCAAGACAAAAGTTGGGCTCCACACAAGGTTTGTCCTACATGTGTTGCGGCACTAAGGAATTGGAGCAAAGGTAAAAAGAAAAGTTTGCCATTTGGGATCCTTATGGTATGGCGTGAGCCTAGAAACCATACCGACGACTGCTACTTCTGTTCTTGCAATGTTAAAGGTTATAATGCAAAGAATAAAGAGAGCCTTCAATACCCAAGTCTTCCATCTGCAATAAGGCCAGTACCCCATGGTCCAGAAGTTCCTATTCCCCACCCACCTGAGAGTCTGGATCAGTACAATTCGGATTCTGATTCAGCTCCAAATCCAGACTGATGATGTTTTATAGCCAATAGCCAACAGCTGACAGAGATCCTCCTAAAACCATTAACCCAAGCCGAACTAAATGACTTAGTCAGGGATTTGAATCTGCCTAAGGACTCTGCAGAACTTTTGGGGTCTAGATTGCAGGAGAACAATTTATTGGCATCCGACACATACTTCGCTTGGTACAGAAATTGTGAGAAAGACTTCGTGCCTTTTTTCGAAGAAGATGGTCCCTTGGTATTTTGCAAGGACATCACAGGATTAGTGTGCAAGCTAGGCATCGAATACCAAACCAGTGACTGGAGGTTGTTTATAGATTCCTCTAAAACCAGTCTAAAAGGAGTTTTACTGCACAACAGTAACAAATATGCATCAATCCCAGTGGCCTATTCTACTCATTTAAAAGAGACCTATGATAACATGAAACTGCTTCTGGAAAAAATTCAGTATCAAAATCATAGATGGATATTGTGTGGGGATCTCAAAGTCCTTTGCATGTTACTTGGGCAGCAATCAGAGTACACTAAGATGCCATGTTTCATCTGTGAATGGGATAGTCGAGCATGTGACAAGCACTGGAAGAGGAAAACTTGGCCTTCTAGAGAGAATCTTACCACAGGATCAAAGAACATTTTACATGAACGTCTAGTTGAACCAAATAAAATCCTCCTACCACCCTTGCACATTAAGTTAGGCTTGATGAAGCAGCTTTATGGTATCTGGTAAAAGTTTTGATTAAAATTAATCAAAACCTATGGGAAAATTATTGAATGCCCAGCTAGGACAACTGTACACTAGGGCAGGTCAAAATTTTATACTGAATAACTACGCATTGCAGAGGGATTCTGTGGCTCCAAAAAGCCTTCTGATAACTTTTTTTTACTGTTCAAAGTGCTGTAGGGGTAGCACAATTTTGGGGTTTTTTGCCTCTCATGTCTTGTACTCTGACATAACATTTTTCCTGGTGTTTTAAATCCTAATGCAATGATGCAATGCTAATTGAAATATGATATATATAAATGAAACAAAATGCGTTGTTATTTATTGACAATAGCCATTTAGCAGCATTATATTAAGATTTTAAATTATAGACATATTGAAGAAGGTATAGAAAAGATTAGAAAAACATCTGGTTGTAACATTTTCATTTTTTTAAATTTTAAAGTGCTCTTCCTTCATTGTTCCTATAAATTCTTACTTCCATTGCCCTTTCGTGTTAAAATTAGGCATTTTTTTTCCTACATTTTAAAAAACTTAGAATAAATTTTTGATGATTTTCATAGCCATATCATTCTTCTGATGCTTTTGTCATGAGACTGACAGCACTCTCCAGTTTCTGACCATGACATGGGTATGGTGGAATCATCAGTGACTCAGCATGAGCTTTGATATGTCATTGAATTCATTTAGCAAAGGTGGTGGATATATGGTTTCTCTCTCCCAATCAACCAATTCAGTGTAATCTTCTGCCTTCAAGGGGAGTGTTTTAGGAAGTTCAAAGTTCAAAGTTTCTTAGTTTGGGGGAAGATTTTCTGGACCTCAATTATTCAATGGATTGCAATTTCTCTCACTTGTTGTCTTTGATCCATTATCATTGTGAAAAGAATATTTTCTGGTGTTGCAAAATAGGAGTTATGTTTTAAGACTGGTTCCATAATGTTTTGCAACTTTTCTTCAACAGTTCTTACCAGTTGTGTAAGGTACCAAAAATTTATGGCCCCATCAATCGCTTTTGGATAGGATTTAATTTGGAACCACCCGGGAGCATAGCACTGCATTATAATCTTCACAATGTCTTTGAAACCCTGTTCTGGTTTCAATGTTGATACATACAATCTTAGAACATGATTAGCCCAAGTGAGCCATCGTGCATGATGAATATTTCCAGGAGATTTCAAACTCAGGTTTTCTGGAATGCTGCCCGATTGAACTAAGCAGATGTTGTACAAGTACTTCTGATCCGTGCTGAGCTCTTTCACAACAACAGCAGGAGTTTGTTTTATTCTTCCAGTTACTGGAGTGAAATTAACTATTTTTAATTTTGTCAAATCCTTTTTCATCACTTTGCTAATATCACCTTTGAAACTGTCTGGTCCACTAGTCTGCCCATCAATTGCTTCAAATACATGCCTGAAAGGCAATTCATTCATGTGGAGCTGGACATACTAACCATTGCAAAGATCTATCTAGCTGAATCTCAATCAATTTAATCACACGACCAATTTTTCCTGTATTTAATGATGTTCCATCACATAGCAAGGCTTTCAAAGTGTCATTACTATCTGTATCCAAAATCAGTCAAAATTTCATGCACTATGGATGGTCTACATATAAACCTCCAGGCTCTTTGACAATGGTGTAGTGCTCTTCTTTTGTTTTACCTCCCCACATTAATGTATCATCCATTATACCATCAAATCCTATGCATTCTAGATGCAAGTTCTCCAATATTTCTTTTACCAACTCCCGCGCTTTCTCTTCCACTTTTTTCCCATCAAGTATGTTAGATTCATTCAAAATTCCCATGTCTTTTAAAGCTGCAATTTACAATGGCAGCTGATGCAATAGCAATCTGCAGTAATAGCCAGCTCATCATAACAGTATCTGTTTTGTTCATGATCTGCTAACTCCAGTTCAGGTCTAAAATCATCATTTTCTTCAGTACTTTCATCCACTTCCATATCATCTAAGATGTCTAAACTTCCAGAAATGTCATTGAAAGCCTCCATTTTCTTGAGCTCTTTGTTGAGCTTCTTGTTGCACTTATCTAACTTCACTTCTTAATGCAGATGATGTAGCTCAATCAATTGGTCCCAGTTGATTTCTGCATTCTTTTTGTCCTATTAAAGATTCCCATTTTTGGACTGGAATTCTTTCAATACACCTGCACTGTGGCATCTCTTTTTTTGTCATAGCAATCACAACTGCATATTATCAAACATTGACAACTTTGTGAAGAATTCCTTTCTTTGGTTTTGGGATATTTTATTTAATTTAGATGCCGACATCATCAGTCAGCATACTTTCATGAAGATACCTTCTGTACCAATGGTAGGAAATGAAAATCAGTTCCAGATGACTTCAATATCAGTAGTGACAATCTTGTAATATTCATTGGCACTACATGAACCTTTACCCTCAGCATCTTTTATTTGCCAAACAAAAAACAGTGCTTTACTACATCAGCTTTTGAGGGTATCATGGCAGGTGGAAATCTAGTTGGCTGGCCAAAAGCAGAATTAGCCATTTTTTAAAGAGAAATACATAATCATAATCTGAAAAGAAAAAAAACATGATTAGAAAGTGGATCACACAATATATAGCATATAATCAAGTCAAAGGAAAATGATAAGGGCTCCTCAAATGGGTAAAGGGGGTACTTTGTGTGACCCCTAGGAGGGCTAGCACAGTGCTTATTTTTTATGTAATGGTAAGGACAAAGTGGAAATCCATGCATTGTGTGGCTTTTGGATAAATATTTTTTTTTTTGCATGTTTCGACCCACCCTACTGTACACCCTTGATGATTGGTTAGGTTAAATCATGATATTTTCATTAAAACTAAAAAGTATGACCCAGCTACATAGTTTATTATATGACCAGGTAGCCTGGCTAATGTGGCTATGCAAGCCTTTTTTTTAATTGATAAGAGATTTGAAATTCAATATAGAGAATAATCTGAACTTTGAACTAATTACAGCAATCCCTCAATTAGTGCGGTCAATGCATGCCTGAAAAGTGCTGCACTAATCGAAAAACAGTACTCACTACAAAATAGGGTAATTAAGATTTTCAAAATATGTACTAAACTTTTAAAAATGCATTTTTTAAAACTATTTTTCATTGTAATATGACTGCAAAGGATGATGATAATAATGTTTTCATTAGTCAAAAGTTTATTTGAAACAAAAGCATATGCATAAAAAAAGTGGGGAAAATTACATAATTAATTTTTTGGGAAAATACTTCAATAGCAGTTTAAAACTGTATTTTTCTTCTCCTCATACATTTTTCTGTAGCAGCTAATATCTTTCTCCAGGTTTTGCTGGACTTGCATGCTTTGTTCGATGTTGGATCACCATCCATAATTTGCTGCTTTAAAGGTTCAAATGTGTGAAACATTTCTTTGAATTCTTTTAAAGTGAACTCCTTCAGTGGTTCATTTTCATCTGCTTTACAATTGTCCTCTTCTTCAAATGCACACTGTTGTTTTAAATTAATAAGGTCATTATTACAGAGTTCTTCTGTATGAGATTCAAGCAGTTCACGAACATTTGCAGTGTCTAATTCATCTAAACCTAGCTCTCTTCCAATGTCAGTTATTTCTTCAATAACAGTTTGCACTCGAGCCAGAAAGCCACCAAAATCATCTGCACAATGCAGCATAATGTGTTTCCACACATCTCTCATGTTGCTTGCTGTCACTTCAAGCCATGACTCGTGAATATTTTCAATGGCATCTTTTATTATATTTTTCTTCCAGAATTCTACCAATAAAATTGCATTTTCTCCTGTTGTAGCTTCAATTGCCTGTGCAAAAGTTGTTCTTAGATAGAAAGCCTTAAAAGTTGCAATTGTCTCTTGATCCAAGGGCTGTAATAATGTCATATTCACTGGTAAAAATATCACCTTGACATTTTCAAAAATAAACTTCAAATATAAGTAGCTAGGAGTGGTCAAATCTGGATTTTAAAGCCATATTTTGATTTAGCACAAAAATGCATCATTTGGTCACTAGTAGTTTTTTGAATTGTTGACTTTACTAAAATTGACACACCCTATTTACCTAGTCTTCCCCCCCCCCCCCCTTATCCTCTCCTTATCATGTCTGTAGTTTGCATGGTATGACTGAGTTAAGACTGTCTGCATGGTTTGTAAACATTCTTATTTTACTTCTTTTCATCTTTCACCCCTGGGTAATTCTACGAGAAATAGACAAATGAAGTACACAGTAACCTCTTCAAAATTCATGAAACTTGGTGAGAGATTGGTTTAGGTCCAAATTACAAATTTCTGAATTTTTGTGAAATTGGTCAAATTGGTCAAGTTGGTCAAATTTTATGGCTTGACCAAATTTTGGTCAAATGAAAAAAAACAATAATTTTCAAACGTAAATATCTCAGCTCCTAATTGTGGTAGTGTAGTAAGTCTTAAATGATAAAATATGTAAAATTAACTGTAGTTTCTAAATATGTATCATTTTTTTAGGGTAACAAAAATAAAATTATGATTTTTAGGAAAAAAAATTTTTTGGGATTTGGGCGGCAAAGATATCATTTTTCGAAAAAAGACCAGGAATAAAAAATGTTTATTTGATGTATGTACACCATAATAAGTAATAAAAAGTCAGCTTATTGACGATTATTATGAAAAAAAAGTTACTAAAAAAAAAACTCCAAATTTTAACAATTTTTTGCTTTCTTTCCAGATTTTCAGTATATACCTAATTTTCTAGTATACGTAAATTTACCTAACCCTTAAAATGCCTCAAAACACAAAATTTTGTTGCGATCCTATGAAAAAAAACGAAGAATTTTCTGTAACATCAAAAAGTAAACTCTGCCATGGCAGCTGCAAGCTATGGAATTTTGGAAGAAAATCAATTACTATGCAGCAATTGCTATGTCACAATTAAAAAGAAGCCAATTGTATTAGAACATGTTCAACATTCATCCAGAGAGCTGGAACCTGCACCAGACATACTTAATGAATGTATGGAGCGAAGCAGTAGCGATTCCACACATCCACCACCATGGGAAGAATTTGTCGTTCAAGACAGGCAATTCAATAAAGATTTGCTCAGCAACAATATTTTACCTTTATTTGATGAAAGCCCTATTAAAACAGGTAATAAAACAATAGAGACTGTTCAGGACACGTGTTTCTTAATGCCAAATTCGTAGTTTTCTGTTTTTAAATATTAGCATCAGCACTTGAATACATATATATTAAATATTTGATATTTGATTATTTCACGCAACCTAAATTTATGAATTTGTTTTATAGCTGGATTGAAGCTGGGAGAAAAACAGATAAAGGCTTCTACGAAATTCAGATCAACAATGGAGAAGGTTAAACGAAGTTTTGAAGCTGCTTATGAGGCTCCTATTGACTATTCTGAAGCTGGTCCGTCCAAAAAAAGTTGTTTGGAAGATGATTTAGAGAGGAAAGACTACTTTTCGGACATAGTTATTGAAATTTGACATTTTAAATTAAATTTAATACAGTCATCGAAGTATATACTAAATTAAGTTTTATATCTGTTTACATTTTTATAATCGGACAATATAATACATATACAGTGGTACCTCGTTACTCGAATTTAATTCGTTCCTGGAGGCGGTTCGACTAATGAAAAGTTCGAGTAACAAACTAATTAATTGCCTTTAAATTAATAGAAATAGAAATAATGCGTTCCTGGACCCCCAAACTCGAATTTTAAACTTTAAAATATGCTTTAATTATACAAATTATTATAATTATTCTAATTTTATTAATTTTATTAATAATTAGTAATAAAATTAATAAAATTAATAAAATTTAAAGTAAAAAAGGTTTTAAGTGTACTTACCAGAAGGAGGCTTGATGATGGGCTTGGTTGGAGGAGGAGGAGAGGGAGGTAGGTTCTTAGAACCTTTTGGAAGGTGAATCACCTTCCAGAAGAACGTCAGGAACGTCCACTTCGGGTTCCGACGTAGAGGGCTTGATCCAGCGTTCGAGTGTAACCTGACGTTGATGACCCTTCAAAATGTTTGAGTAGTGGCGTATAACATTGTCATTGAAAATATCAACACATCTGTGTGAAATTGCCTTGTTAGGGAACGTCTCCTCTACAATGGCCTGCACTGCCTCCCAATGGCTGAGGAGTTTCTTGATCTTCTCAGAAGGCAGGTTCTTCTTTTCTTCCTCCTCCTCTGTAGCGGAGACCTCATCTTCAGCCTCTTGCTTGTTCTGCTCAAGGAGGTGCTGGAGCTCATCTGTGGTCAGCTCTGTCTTGTGCTCATCCAGGAGCTCCTCCACGTCGTCATCATCCATCTCCAGGCCCATGGATCCCTAGAGACACTATGGCAGGAACAACAGGTGCTTCCTGGAAGACCTCAAAGTCGCGATCAGCTACACATTCCTGCCAAAGCTTCCTCCAGGCAGAGTTCAATGTCCTGGTAGTCACAGCAGCCCAGGATTTGACGATGATCTGGATGGCATGAAGGATGTTGAAATGATCCTTCCAAAAGTCTCTGAGGGTCAAATCGGTCCCATTCGTCACATCAAAGCATCTCTCGAACATGCTCTTAGTGTAGAGCTTCTTAAAGTTAGAGATGACTTGCTGGTCCATGGGCTGGATAAGGGGGGTGGTATTGGGGGGCAGAAACTTTATCTTGATAGTCATGTTCTACCAACAAATCTTCTAAACCAGGAGGATGGGGGGGCATTATCCATCACAAGAAGAGCCTTGAGGGGAAGACCCTGCTCTTCAAGGTACGACTTCACTTGAGGGGCGAACACCTCAGTGACCCACTCAAAAAAGAATAGCCTCGTAACCCATGCCTTTGAATTCGAGCGCCACATCACATTCAAGTCTGTTATCCTGACGTTTTTCTTGAACACCCGAGGATTTTGCGAGTGGTAGACCAGTAAAGGCTTAACTTTACAGTCGCCACTCGCATTGGCGCACAAAAGCAAAGTCAGGCGATCCTTCATGGGTTTATGCCCTGGGGTGGCTTTCTCCTCCTTTGTAATGTACGTCCTTCTGGGCATCTTCCAGAAGAGGCCCGTCTCGTCGCAATTAAAAATTTGCTGCGAAACGAAGCCCTCCTCTGTGACGTACTCACTGAACTCGCGTACGAATTCCTCTGCTGCTGGCGCGTTAGAACTGGCCACCTCCCCATGCGTTACGACGCTATGGATACCAGTTCGCCTTTTGAAATTTTCGAACCAGCCTCTACTAGCTCTAAACTCCTCCATGATGTCGCTAGTAGACGGCGTGGTCTTCACTAAATCGGCATGGAGACACCTCGCCTTCTCACAAATGATATTCTCAGATATCACATCACCAGCCAATTGTTTTTCGTTTATCCAGACTAGGAGGAGTTTTTCCATCTCTGTGGGAAGCTGTGTTGGTGGCAAACGCTCAAACAAATATACTGTACGCGCATTACGCCAGGCATGGAAAAACTCCTCCTAGTCTGGATAAACGAAAAACAATTGGCTGGTGATGTGATATCTGAGAATATCATTTGTGAGAAGGCGAGGTGTCTCCACGCGATTTAGTGAAGACCACGCCGTCTACTAGCGACTCACGGAGGAGTTTCGAGCTAGTAGAGGCTGGTTCGAAAATTTCAAAAGGCGAACTGGTATCCATAGCGTCGTAACGCATGGGGAGGCGGCCAGTTCTAACGCGCCAGCAGCAGAGGAATTCGTACGCGAGTTCAGTGAGTATGTCACAGAGGAGGGCTTCGTTTCGCAGCAACTTTTTAATTGCGACGAGACGGGCCTCTTCTGGAAGAAGATGCCCAGAAGGACGTACATTACGAAGGAGGAGAAAGCCACCCCAGGGCATAAACCCATGAAGGATCGCCTGACTTTGCTTTTGTGCGCCAATGCGAGTGGCGACTGTAAAGTTAAGCCTTTACTGGTCTACCACTCGCAAAATCCTCGGGTGTTCAAGAAAAACAACGTCAGGATAACAGACTTGAATGTGATGTGGCGCTCGAATTCAAAGGCATGGGTTACGAGGCTATTCTTTTTTGAGTGGGTCACTGAGGTGTTCGCCCCTCAAGTGAAGTCGTACCTTGAAGAGCAGGGTCTTCCCCTCAAGGCTCTTCTTGTGATGGATAATGCCCCTGCCCATCCTCCTGGTTTAGAAGAAGATTTGTTGGTAGAACATGACTTTATCAAGATAAAGTTTCTGCCCCCCAATACCACCCCCCTTATCCAGCCCATGGACCAGCAAGTCATCTCTAACTTTAAGAAGCTCTACACTAAGAGCATGTTCGAGAGATGCTTTGATGTGACGAATGGGACCGATTTGACCCTCAGAGACTTTTGGAAGGATCATTTCAACATCCTTCATGCCATCCGGATCATCGTCAAATCCTGGGCTGCTGTGACTACCAGGACATTGAACTCTGCCTGGAGGAAGCTTTGGCAGGAATGTGTAGCTGATCGCGACTTTGAGGTCTTCCAGGAAGCACCTGTTGTTCCTGCCATAGTGTCTCTAGGGACGTCCATGGGCCTGGAGATGGATGCCGATGACGTGGAGGAGCTCCTGGATGAGCACAAGACGGAGCTGACCACAGATGAGCTCCAGCACCTCCTTGAGCAGAACAAGCAAGAGGCTGAAGATGAGGTCTCCGCTACAGAGGAGGAGGAAGAAAAGAAGAACCTGCCTTCTGAGAAGATCAAGAAACTCCTCAGCCATTGGGAGGCAGTGCAGGCCATTGTAGAGGAGATTCCCTAACAAGGCAATTTCAGACAGATGTGTTGATATTTTCAATGACAATGTTATACGCCACTACTCGAACATTTTGAAGGGTCATCAACGTCAGGTTACACTCGAATGCTGGATCAAGCCCTCTACGTCGGAACCCGAAGTGGACGTTCCTGACGTTCTTCTAGAAGGTGATTCACCTTCCAAAAGGTTCTAAGAACCTACCTCCCTCTCCTCCTCCTCCAACCAAGCCCATCATCAAGCCTCCTTCTGGTAAGTACACTTAAAACCTTTTTACTTTTACCTTTTTACTTTAAATTTTATTAATTTTATTAATTTTATTAATTATTACTAATTATTAATAAAATTAATAAAATTAGAATAATTATATAATTTGTATAATTAAAGCATATTTTAAAGTTTAAAATTCGAGTTTGGGGGTCCAGGAACGCATTATTTCTATTTCTATTAATTTAAAGGCAATTAATTAGTTTGTTACTCGAACTTTTCATTAGTCGAACGCCTCCAGGAACGAATTAAATTCGAGTAATGAGGTACCACTGTATATGTATTATATTGTCCGATTATAAAAATGTAAACAGATATAAAACTTAATTTAGTATATACTTGATGACTGTATTAAATTTAATTTAAAATGTCAAATTTCAATAACTATGTCCGAAAAGTAGTCTTTCCTCTCTAAATCATCTTCCAAACAACTTTTTTTGGACGGACCAGCTTCAGAATAGTCAATAGGAGCCTCATAAGCAGCTTCAAAACTTCGTTTAACCTTTTCCGTTGTTGATCTGAATTTCGTAGAAGCCTTTATCTGTTTTTCTCCCAGCTTCAATCCAGCTGTAAAACAAATTCATAAATTTAGGTTGCGTGAAATAATCAAATATCAAATATTTAATATATATGTATTCAAGTGCTGATGCTAATATTTAAAAACAGAAAACTACGAATTTGGCATTAAGAAACACGTGTCCTGAACAGTCTCTATTGTTTTATTACCTGTTTTAATAGGGCTTTCATCAAATAAAGGTAAAATATTGTTGCTGAGCAAATCTTTATTGAATTGCCTGTCTTGAACGACAAATTCTTCCCATGGTGGTGGATGTGTGGAATCGCTACTGCTTCGCTCCATACATTCATTAAGTATGTCTGGTGCAGGTTCCAGCTCTCTGGATGAATGTTGAACATGTTCTAATACAATTGGCTTCTTTTTAATTGTGACATAGCAATTGCTGCATAGTAATTGATTTTCTTCCAAAATTCCATAGCTTGCAGCTGCCATGGCAGAGTTTACTTTTTTGATGTTACAGAAAATTCTTCGTTTTTTTTCATAGGATCGCAACAAAATTTTGTGTTTTGAGGCATTTTAAGGGTTAGGTAAATTTACGTATATACTAGAAAATTAGGTATATACTGAAAATCTGGAAAGAAAGCAAAAAATTGTTAAAATTTGGAGATTTTTTTTTTAGTAATTTTTTTTCATAATAATCGTCAATAAGCTGACTTTTTATTACTTATTATGGTGTACATACATCAAATAAACATTTTTTATTCCTGGTCTTTTTTTCGAAAAATATCTTTGCTGCCAAATCGCAAAAAATTTTTTTTCCTAAAAATCATAATTTTATTTTTGTTACCCTAAAAAAATGATACATATTTAGAAACTACAGTTAATTTTGCATATTTTATCATTTAAGACTTACTACACTACCACAATTAGGAGCCGAGATATTTACGTTTGAAAATTATTGTTTTTTTCATTTGACCAAAATTTGGTCAAGCCATAAAATTTGACCAACTTGACCAATTTTCACAAAAATTCAGAAATTTGTAATTTGGACCTAAACCAATCCTCACACCAAGTTTCATGAATTTTAGAGGTTACTGTGTACTTCATTTGTCTATTTCTCGTAGAATTACCCAGGGGTGAAAGATGAAAAGAAGTAAAATAAGAATGTTTACAAACCATGCAGACAGTCTTAACTCAGTCATACCATGCAAACTACAGACATGGAAGTAAGGAGAGGATAAGGGGGGGGAAGACTAGGTAAATAGGGTGTGTCAATTTTAGTAAAGTCAACAATTCAAAAAACTACTAGTGACCAAATGATGCATTTTTGTGCTAAATCAAAATATGGCTTTAAAATCCAGATTTGACCACTCCTAGCTACTTATATTTGAAGTTTATTTTTGAAAATGTCAAGGTGATATTTTTACCAGTGAATATGACATTATTACAGCCCTTGGATCAAGAGACAATTGCAACTTTTAAGGCTTTCTATCTAAGAACAACTTTTGCACAGGCAATTGAAGCTACAACAGGAGAAAATGCAATTTTATTGGTAGAATTCTGGAAGAAAAATATAATAAAAGATGCCATTGAAAATATTCACGAGTCATGGCTTGAAGTGACAGCAAGCAACATGAGAGCTGTGTGGAAACACATTATGCTGCATTGTGCAGATGATTTTGGTGGCTTTCTGGCTGAGTGCAAACTGTTATTGAAGAAATAACTGACATTGGAAGAGAGCTAGGTTTAGATGAATTAGACACTGCAAATGTTCGTGAACTGCTTGAATCTCATACAGAAGAACTCTGTAATAATGACCTTATTAATTTAAAACAACAGTGTGCATTTGAAGAAGAGGACAATTGTAAAGCAGATGAAAATGAACCACTGAAGGAGTTCACTTTAAAAGAATTCAAAGAAATGTTTCACACATTTGAACCTTTAAAGCAGCAAATTATGGATGGTGATCCCAACATCGAACAAAGCATGCAAGTCCAGCAAAACCTGGAGAAAGATATTAGCTGCTACAGAAAAATGTATGAGGAGAAGAAAAATACAGTTTTAAACTGCTATTGAAGTATTTTCCCAAAAAATTAATTATGTAATTTTCCCCACTTTTTTTATGCATATGCTTTTGTTTCAAATAAACTTTTGACTAATGAAAACATTATTATCATCATCCTTTGCAGTCATATTACAATGAAAAATAGTTTTAAAAAATGCATTTTTAAAAGTTTAGTACATATTTTGAAAATCTTAATTACCCTATTTTGTAGTGAGTACTGTTTTCGATTAGTGCAGCACTTTTCAGGCATGCATTGACCGCACTAATTGAGGGATTGCTGTAATTAGTTCAAAGTTCAGATTATTCTCTATATTGAATTTCAAATCTCTTATCAATTAAAAAAAAGGCTTGCATAGCCACATTAGCCAGGCTACCTGGTCATATAATAAACTATGTAGCTGGGTCATACTTTTTAGTTTTAATGAAAATATCATGATTTAACCTAACCAATCATCAAGGGTGTACAGTAGGGTGGGTCGAAACATGCAAAAAAAAAATAATTTATCCAAAAGCCACACAATGCATGGATTTCCACTTTGTCCTTACCATTACATAAAAAATAAGCACTGTGCTAGCCCTCCTAGGGGTCACACAAAGTACCCCCTTTACCCATTTGAGGAGCCCTTATCATTTTCCTTTGACTTGATTATATGCTATATATTGTGTGATCCACTTTCTAATCATGTTTTTTTTCTTTTCAGATTATGATTATGTATTTCTCTTTAAAAAATGGCTAATTCTGCTTTTGGCCAGCCAACTAGATTTCCACCTGCCATGATACCCTCAAAAGCTGATGTAGTAAAGCACTGTTTTTTTGTTTGGCAAATAAAAGATGCTGAGGGTAAAGGTTCATGTAGTGCCAATGAATATTACAAGATTGTCACTACTGATATTGAAGTCATCTGGAACTGATTTTCATTTCCTACCATTGGTACAGAAGGTATCTTCATGAAAGTATGCTGACTGATGATGTCGGCATCTAAATTAAATAAAATATCCCAAAACCAAAGAAAGGAATTCTTCACAAAGTTGTCAATGTTTGATAATATGCAGTTGTGATTGCTATGACAAAAAAAGAGATGCCACAGTGCAGGTGTATTGAAAGAATTCCAGTCCAAAAATGGGAATCTTTAATAGGACAAAAAGAATGCAGAAATCAACTGGGACCAATTGATTGAGCTACATCATCTGCATTAAGAAGTGAAGTTAGATAAGTGCAACAAGAAGCTCAACAAAGAGCTCAAGAGAAAATGGAGGCTTTCAATGACATTTCTGGAAGTTTAGACATCTTAGATGATATGGAAGTGGATGAAAGTACTGAAGAAAATGATGATTTTAACCTGAACTGGAGTTAGCAGATCATGAACAAAACAGATACTGTTATGATGAGCTGGCTATTACTGCAGATTGCTATTGCATCAGCTGCAGAGCAGCAGCTGCCATTGTAAATGCAGCTTTAAAAGACATGGGAATTTTGAATGAATCTAACATGATGGGAAAAAAGTGGAAAGAGAAAGTGCGGGAGTTGGTAAAAGAAATATTGGAGAACTTGCATCTAGAATGCATAGGATTTGATGGTATAATGGATGATACATTAATGGGGAGGTAAAACAAAAGAAGAGCACTACACCATTGTCAAAGAGCCTGGAGGTTTATATGTAGACCATCCATAGTGCATGAAATTTTGACTGATTTTGGATACAGATAGTAATGACACTTTGAAAGCCTTGCTATGTGATGGAACATCATTAAATACAGGAAAAATTGGTCGTGTGATTAAATTGATTGAGATTCAGCTAGATAGATCTTTGCAATGGTTAGTATGTCAGCTCCACATGAATGAATTGCCTTTCAGGCATGTATTTGAAGCAATTGATGGGCAGACTAGTGGACCAGACAGTTTCAAAGGTGATATTAGCAAAGTGATGAAAAAGGATTTGACAAAATTAAAAATAGTTAATTTCACTCCAGTAACTGGAAGAATAAAACAAACTCCTGCTGTTGTTGTGAAAGAGCTCAGCACGGATCAGAAGTACTTGTACGACATCTGCTTATTAGTTCAATCGGGCAGCATTCCAGAAAACCTGAGTTTGAAATCTCCTGGAAATATTCATCATGCACGATGGCTCACTTGGGCTAATCATGTTCTAAGATTGTATGTATCAACATTGAAACCAGAACAGGGTTTCAAAGACATTGTGAAGATTATAATGCAGTGCTATGCTCCCGGGTGGTTCCAAATTAAATCCTATCCAAAAGCGATTGATGGGGCCATAAATTTTTGGTACCTTACACAACTGGTAAGAACTGTTGAAGAAAAGTTGCAAAACATTATGGAACCAGTCTTAAAACATAACTCCTATTTTGCAACACCAGAAAATATTCTTTTCACAATGATAATGGATCAAAGACAACAAGTGAGAGAAATTGCAATCCATTGAATAATTGAGGTCCAGAAAATCTTCCCCCAAACTAAGAAACTTTGAACTTTGAACTTCCTAAAACACTCCCCTTGAAGGCAGAAGATTACACTGAATTGGTTGATTGGGAGAGAGAAACCATATATCCACCACCTTTGCTAAATGAATTCAATGACATTATCAAAGCTCATGCTGAGTCACTGATGATTCCACCATACCCATGTCATGGTCAGAAACTGGAGAGTGCTGTCAGTCTCATGACAAAAGCATCAGAAGAATGATATGGCTATGAAAATCATCAAAAATTTATTCTAAGTTTTTTAAAATGTAGGAAAAAAAATGCCTAATTTTAACACGAAAGGGCAATGGAAGTAAGAATTTATAGGAACAATGAAGGAAGAGCACTTTAAAATTTAAAAAAATGAAAATGTTACAACCAGATGTTTTTCTAATCTTTTCTATACCTTCTTCAATATGTCTATAATTTAAAATCTTAATATAATGCTGCTAAATGGCTATTGTCAATAAATAACAACGCATTTTGTTTCATTTATATATATCATATTTCAATTAGCATTGCATCATTGCATTAGGATTTAAAACACCAGGAAAAATGTTATGTCAGAGTACAAGACATGAGAGGCAAAAAACCCCAAAATTGTGCTACCCCTACAGCACTTTGAACAGTAAAAAAAAGTTATCAGAAGGCTTTTTGGAGCCACAGAATCCCTCTGCAATGCGTAGTTATTCAGTATAAAATTTTGACCTGCCCTAGTGTACAGTTGTCCTAGCTGGGCATTCAATAATTTTCCCATAGGTTTTGATTAATTTTAATCAAAACTTTTACCAGATACCATACAAAGAGTGTAACAAAATAGTGTATATGAATGACCTAGCTACGTAAATTTTATTTATCACTTGACTGGGTATCCTGGCTATGTAATAAATTTTTTTTTTCCTAATTCTGAAGGTCTGGCTTTCCAAGAAGGCTTATGCTCAGTGGAATTACCGAGCCTTTATAGTCCCTACTGAAGGATTCAGGAGCTTTCAGGATCCTTTCTAATTATCCAAACTCCCACAAAACTTTTGGTTTTAATCACACCATCTCACTAATTGAATGAAGCAAATTTATGGTTGTCATTGCCAAAGAGTAATATTAATGGTTTCAAATAAATTTTTCTAAAGATGCTGCACTCAGAATGTAAAGATGTGTCATGTAGGTTAATTGACATCCAACATCTTTGACTTTCACAATAATGAGACCTAAACTACTTGTGAATTTATGTAAACAGATTTCACTGGTCTTTTTAAAATTCAAATTTTACAGTTTGGTTTTCCCTTGAAAATATTGAGTTTATAATTCTTATTTATTTACAATAAAATAGATTAGTTTCAAAGCTCTCCCATGAATTTTGTAAACTGAGCCCTCCATACTACAGGAATACCTCAAAATTTGTCATTTTGGGGATTGTCCTCAATCTTTTACTACCTATAGTTTCGCAATCCACTGTCCATATTTGGAGATTCATCATTTTTTTAAAAAATGTAAAAAAAAAAGCCATTGAAATTGATGAAATTCAACTGTTTACCAAACGCAATATATTATTATATTTTGCTGAAAAACTAGTAGAATTTGATTGATTAATTGTTTAATAATATAATACAGTAAAATGTTTTCTCATTGAAATGTGTTATAATGTACTGTACCTTGAATTTTGTTGTTTCCTATTTTGTCGTGATATTCCAGAATTAATTAACGACGAATTTTGAGGTATTCCTGTAGTTTTATTTGCAGAGCCAGATGCTGAAGTAAGATTAAAGAGTCTAGCTAAAGGTTTTGTCCTTGACCAAATAAATTTGGAGGGGTCATACTGGCTGTCATCCATCTGTCGCACTTTTGTGTCATGAGGTCATGAGGAAGAATCAGGTCCCTGCATAAAGGTCAAGGTCAAGTGAGGGTTCCACAATAACTTGAACCACTGAACATAAATTGATGTAACAACTTTGCGTGGGGTATCATAAGATGTGTGCAACTTTGTGCGGGGTATCATAAGATGTGTGCAACTTTGCGCGGGGGATGGTAAGATGTGTGCAACTTTGCGGGGGATGGTAAGATGTGTGCAACTTTGCGCGGGGGATGGTAAGATGTGTGCAACTTTGCGCGGGGGATGGTAAGATGTGTGCAACTTTGCGCGGGGGATGGTAAGATGTGTGCAACTTTGCGGGGGGATGGTAAGATGTGTGCAACTTTGCGCGGGGGATGGTAAGATGTGTGCAACTTTGCGCGGGGGATGGTAAGATGTGTGCAACTTTGCGCGGGGGATGGTAAGATGTGTGCAACTTTGCGCGGGGGATGGTAAGATGTGTGCAACTTTGCGCGGGGATGGTAAGATGTGTGCAACTTTGCGCGGGGGATGGTAAGATGTGTGCAACTTTGCGCGGGGGATGGTAAGATGTGTGCAACTTTGCGCGGGGGATGGTAAGATGTGTGCAACTTTGCGCGGGGGATGGTAAGATGTGTGCAACTTTGCGCGGGGGATGGTAAGATGTGTGCAACTTTGCGCGGGGGATGGTAAGATGTGTGCAACTTTGCGCGGGGGATGGTAAGATGTGTGCAACTTTGCGCGGGGGATGGTAAGATGTGTGCAACTTTGCGCGGGGGATGGTAAGATGTGTGCAACTTTGCGCGGGGGATGGTAAGATGTGTGCAACAAAAGATTTTGGTCCCTGCATTAATGGTGAAGGAACCTTGTGAAATGGAGGTCATGTTATAACATTTTGAGCCACTACATAAATTGATGAAACTTTATAAAAGTGTGTAATCACAAGACTGTGTGTTGTGAGCAGGTATCAGATTCTTGCACCAAAAGTGACTGACCTCACCAATGCTGTCTATATTTGTGACACTCTTAGCGTTCTTGTTTATTTTATGTTGATTATTTTTACCTGGTTTAAAGTTTTCTGTCAGTGTTTTGTAAGTGTATGAAATTTTAGATGGTGATTTTGCATTTAAAAAATGTACTACAAAATGAATGTTTTTTGGCAGGACTTCCTGATATCCACCTACTGTATAATAAGCAAAATTTTACTGGATTGGGAAACAGTTTGTGTTCAGTATGTAGCTATATGAAGTGTAAAAATTAAAATGAGTAGACAAGAGCCTTGTGTTTAAAATCCAGAAGTAGGTCTAACTTAACCCCTTCAGTACCACTGATTAATATTTTTTCTTTTACACTTGCATTGTTTTAAAATGTCTTAAGAGACAGGCATATGAAATGTGTGTAGCTTTCCAGGAATCGGTAATTTAGGCCTCCAAACTAACGAAAATCTAAATACATTTTTATTAAGGATTTATTTTTTTTATTTTTATTTTTTTTGTCCAGAATATCACCCAAAAGTACTTGTGTGAATTCTGTGGGAATGTAAAATGACAGTTTGCATCAGATTTTTAGGGTCTTCTGATACAGTACAGAAATCATAAGTGTTTTATTGGTAAATATGCCTCTAGTGCAGCAACATGTAGTATTATTATAATAGCCTGAATAAATTTACATCTGCAGTAAATATAAGCCTGCTTTTCTCACTGGTTAAGCATACAGCAAATGAAAATTTCTGGTTGTCCATTGTTGAATTTGGCTAATTAAATTAAATTTTTATTTCAGATTATCAAAATGTCTGCAGATTTGAATTGGATGATTGTCCGCAAAAACCATGCCTATTTATACAAAAAAAGAAATATTAGAAAACCATTTTCATCTGTAAGTATTAAAACTGGCTTAAGTATGTAAATGTGTGAAAAAAATTTACAGTATTAGGGCCTTAATATGAAAATAAAAACCCACTCTAATAGACAGTTTATTTCCACAACAATTTCGACGCCCACTGGCATCCTCCTCAGGTGGATACAGAAACACGAATCTGTATCCACCCGAGGAGGATGCCAGTGGGTGTCGAAACTGTTGTGGAAATAAACTCTGTCTATTAGAGTGGGTTTTTATTTTCATATTTTGACCTTCATGTAGAAAAAAAGAAGTTTTTTGCATTTATTATGGGGTAATTCTACAAGAAATAGACAAATGAAGTACATGGTAACCTCTTCAAAATTCATGAAACTTGGTGTGAGGGTTGGTTTAGGTCCAAATTACAAATTTCTGAATTTTTTTGAAAATTGGTCAAATTTTATGGCTTGACCAAATTTTGGTCAAATGAAAAAACTAATAATTTTCAAATGTAAATATCTCAGCTCCTAATTGTGGTAGTGTAGTAAGTCTTAAATGTGATTTGGCAACAAAGATATCATTTTTTGAAAAAAAGACCAGGAATAAAAAAAAGTTTATTTGATGTATGTACACCATAATAAGTAATAAAAAGTCAGCTTATTGACAATTATTATGAAAAAAAAATCCTCCAAATTTTAATAATTTTTTGCTTTCTTTCCAGATTTTCAGTATATACCTAATTTTCTAGTATATGTAAATTTACCTAACCCTTAAAATGCCTCAAAACACAAAATTTTGTTGCGATCCTATGAAAAAAAACAGAATTTTCTGTAACATCAAAAAAGCAAACTCTGCCATGGTAGCTGCAAGCTATGGAATTTTGGAAGAAAATCAATTACTATGCAGCAATTGCTATGTCACAATTGAAAAGAAGCCAATTGTATTAGAACATGTTCAACATTCATCCAGAGAGCTGGAACCTGCACCAATACCTGAGCCAGACATACTTAACGAATGTATGGAGCGAAGCAGTAGCAATTCCACCACCATTGGAAGAATTTGTCGTTCAAGACAGGCAATTCAATAAAGATTTGCTCAGCGACAATATTTTACCTTTATTTGATGAAAGCCCTATTAAAACAGGTAATAAAACAATAGAGACTGTTCAGGACATTTGTTTCTTAATGCCAAATTTGTAGTTTTCTGTTTTTAAATATTAGCATCAGCACTTGAATACATATATATTAAATATTTGATATTTGATTATTTCACGCAACCTAAATTTATGAATTTGTTTTACAGCTGGATTGAAGCCGGGAGAAAAACAGATAAAGGCTTCTACGAAATTCAGATCGACAACGGAAAAGGTTAAACGAAGTTTTGAAGCTGCTTATGAGGCTCCTATTGACTATTCTGAAGCTGGTCCGTCCAAAAAAAGTTGTTTGGAAGATGATTTAGAGAGGCAAGACTACTTTTCAGACAGTTATTGAAATTTGACATTTTAAATTAAATTTAATACAGTCATTGAAGTATATACTAAATTAAGTTTTATCTGTTTACATTTTTATAATTGGACAATATAATATATATACATATATTTTATGAAAAGTTTAATTAAAAATATAGTAATTAAAATGTCAAATACACTTTATTTCAGGTATCAAAAGGTTATGGAAGAATTAAAGGAGACATTTCAAGCAAGTAACGATCGCAATCTTAGGTTACAAATACTATCATTGTATCCCTATCCCATTGAAAAAACTGCTGACTTCTTTGGAGCAACAAAGTATATGGTGCGTAAGAGCCGCAATCTTCAAAAACAGTTTGGGATTCTTCCTAACATTCCAAACATGACGAAAGGGAAGGTCATCACAGCTAAAATGAAAAAAATCATTCAGGAGTTTTATGAAAATGACGAATATAGTAGGATGTGCCTGGGAATCAAAGATTATAAGTTTGCAATAAATGAAGAGGGTGAAAAAATAAAAAAACAAAAAAGACTGGTATTGTGTAACTTGAAAGAGTTATATGCTGAATATGCAAAAAATGATGAAAATCCCAAAATAGGCTTTAGTACCTTTGCTCATCTTTGACTGTGTGGTGCGTGCTTGCGGGACAAAGTGGAACTCAGTGTCTGCGTATGTACGCATCACCAAAATCCGAAACTACAAATATCAGCGTTAGGCATTAAAGATTTAGACTACAAAAAATTAATGTCTTTATCCATCTGCGGCATGGACAATGAAGATTGTATGATGCACCGATGCAAAAGATGCCCGCGAGAGGTCGGAATCAAAAATTATTTGGAAAGTTTGGACTTCATGGCGATGGAAGAGATAAAATATAAACAATGGGTGTCTGTCGATCACTGTATATTAGAAGATATCACCGAAACTCCAGAGGAATACATAGAATTGCTCACCAAAAAAATTGCACAACTGACAAGACACCACTTCATGAATAAATGTCAGTCGAGTTACTTCAAAAATCTAAAAGAAACTGCCCGAAAATGAAGGTGTTTTGGTGGGCAATTTCGCGGAAAACTTCTCATTCATCGTACAAGATTGTGCCCAGGGGTTTCATTGGGAGAACTCGCAATGTACAGTGCACCCATTCATTTATTATTCCAAAAACAATGCAGGAAAACTAATTTGCAAAAGTTACTGCTTCGTTTCACTCTGTTGCAGGTATGATACAATTCTGGTTCATAGTTTTCTCAAAAAATTAATCCTGTGCATCCAACAACAAAATTCAAACCTAACTAAAATTCATTATTTCACATTATTTCACATTTATGCCATCATTTCAAAGACTTCAAAATTCATGCTGAGTGGAATTTTTTCACAACATCCCACGGGAAGAATTCCTGCGATGGTATTGGTGGAATGGTAAAAAGAGCAGTCGCTAGAGAAAGCTTACGATGGCCTCTCGACCATCAAATCTTAACAGCTGAGGACTTCTACAATTTCTGCGCTCAAGAATTCCTAACTGCTATTGACTTTTTTTACGTCTCTGAGGCAGAAGTTGTAGATGTAGAGCTTTCTTTGCAAAAACGTCTGAGTGAACCTATTACTTCTATCAAAGGTACTCAACAATTACATCGCTTCGTCCCAATTTCCAAGAATTCGTTGAAGGTTTATCCTCTCTCTCAGAGTGCACAGTCAGTTGAAATAAGAGAGCTCATTAGAGTTTCTGCTTCGGATCAAGAACATAATACTGTCTCTCAACGCAAAATTGAAACAGGCTCTTTTGTGGGTTGTATGTATGAAAATAAACTATGGCTCGGATTAGTCCAGTCCTTTGATGAATATGATGATTTTCTGATAAAATTTCTCCATCCTTCGGGCATATGTCCCTCATACATTTTTCCTGCGCAAGATGATGTTTGTCATGTTCCAACAGAAAATATATTTGGGAGTATTGAAGCAAGTTTACGAGGAGGAACAAGAATACAATACATTTTTCCGCTTCAAGAATTAAATAACTTTTCAAAGAAGATAAAATAAATTCTATCAAATGTATACTATTTAAGATTGTCTATATATAAAATTTTTATCTAAGATTTGTGTATCTACTTAATAGTTATAAAAATCTTTTCAAATTCTTTTTTCTTATATATTATTAGTGTCTAAAATTTGGATTCACTGGATGAGAATACTGTCTCTTAATTCATTATCAAAGACTTGTGTACATGTAGTATTAGGAAGAGTATTTTATACTCTGATAAGCGCTTTATAAATTAAACATTATTGTTGTCAATATATTCTCTCCCTAAATATAAGAGGTTATGTATGTACATTGTACATATATTTTAAAAGATTTTTTCTCCTTTGGTTTATCTACATGTATTTTTTATATGATTTGAAAATTGTCTTTTTTTGGACCAATAAGTCTGTAATAAATCTTCGTCGTCTGAAAAAATTTTTTATTACTTTGTTTCAAACTCAGTTTTGAGCCTTATAATAAACTATAAGCTGACCTTTTATTACTTATTATGGTGTACATACATCAAATAAACATTTTTTATTCTTGGTCTTTTTTTCGAAAACTGATATCTTTGCTGCCAAATCGCAAAAAAGAAAACAATTGACATTTTTTCCCAAAAATCATAATTTTATTTTTGTTACCCTAAAAAAATGATACACATTTAGAAACTCCAGTTAATTTTACATATTTTATCATTTAAGACTTATTACGCTACCACAATTAGCAGCTGAGATATTTACATTTGAAAATTGTTGGTTTTTTCATTTGACCAAAATTTGGTCAAGCCATAAAATTTGACCAACTTGACCAATTTTCAAAAAAATTCAGATTTTTGTAATTTGGACCAAAACCAACCCTCACACCAAGTTTCATGAATTTTGGAGATGGTGGAGTGTACATTTGGCACTTTCATTCGTCTATTTGTCCTGGAATTACCCTAGGGCAGGCGTGGGCAACCCTTGGCATGCGTGCTAAATGTGGCACACCAACGACTTTTTTCCGGCATGCGATTCCCTGGGCTCACCTTAAAAAAAATTAAAATAAATAAATATCCAAATTCTTCGCTGAGTTTTATATTTTAACTTAACGTTTTCTGCTAAAAAATGGTAAAGATTAACTTTTGCATCAAAGATTTGATGATTTTGGCACGCTCACTTAAAAAGGTTGCCCACCCCTGCCCTAGGGCCTTACTTGCTTTTAGCTATGTTGTGTAAAAAACAGGCTGGCTGTTTAGATTGGATGGCAATCATGCTTGTAGGCTCAGTAATTTTAAATAGGCTATTTATTAAGTACAATTATGTAAAGTTTATGTAGGTTTATTCTGTGTGCTGTGCAGTTAGCAGTTTGATACTTTCAACCCTACCAATTGTTTAATTGAATTTCCTTTCAGCATTGAAGGATACAAGTAAAAGTAATGAGAAATTTGGTCATAATACTCCAGAGAATCAATACAGTGTCATTATTCTTTTTCAGTTGATAAAAAGAAGTTTGTCAGTCTTGTAGACTGAATTTAAAACCAAATTATAAACTTTAATTTGGTCTCGCTGAATATTTAAAGATCTTAATTTTATTACAGGAGCCAGGTAATTTAAAAAATGTGAACAGCCTCCGTTCAAATGGGTTTCTGAATAAAAAGACAGTTCACATCAGCCCAGAACCCCAAGGAAAAGGGGTTGTCCTTTCGTTCAAAACTGTAAAGAATCAAGTAAGATTTCCTGGTTTTCCAAATGTTTGCCTTTCCCTTCATTGTCATCATCATCATCAGCCAGACTGTACTGAATGGACGCATTTCCTGAGCTCTCTGATATTGCATCTACTTTTGCATATTGCTAAGAATTTTATTTTTTGGAAGTTTTGAATTTTGTATACTTGTTTATATTCACATTGTTATAGTTAAGTAATTGAATATTAGTGGTTTTTAGCAATTTAGAAGTTTTCATAGCGTGCCAGCTTAATTTAACTTAAACTTGTGATGGTTATAAACTAATTTTTAACTGTGCAATGCCGTTGCAGAAAGCGTCGTGTGTTAGGTGTGAGGTAAATCGGTGGTATTCGGAATTTAAAGATTATAATTGCAGTCCTATGGCAATTACTGAGAGATCAGTTTGTTTCTTTTGCGATTTAATGGAGGAAATAGTTGACATAAAATGCAGTGTATGTGAGGTAATGGGAAGACTTGCAACGCTTGATGAGGACAGGGTTAGGGCTATGGTTGACGAAAGCCGAACCAATACTAACGTTGAAGGCGTTAGTAATTTGAAGGGTGAGGTGTGTAACCTAGTTTCTAGTTTAGGTAGTGTGTCGGGAAGGTTGGATAGAGTTGAGGAAGGGGTTAAGGTTGGTCTGAGATTAGTAGATGGGGAGGGATTTAGAGAAGTTAAGGGTGGAGCTAGGCTGCGTACATTAGGTGATAGGAATCCCCCCCCCCCCTACCGAGGTTTCGAACCCTTTCAACCATTTGGAAAGGGACGTGAATGAGAGGGAAACTATTTAATTGGGGACTCTTTCGTGCGCCATATGGACACAGTTTGTTAAATGGCCTCCCCAAGAGGAGGGGTCTGTTCTACCAGGGGCCAGTTTGACAAAGTTAGAGACGAGGTGGACAGGATTGAATTGTCTCCTGTCACTCGATGTTGGTGATGATAGTAGGGGCAATGACTCGTATAGGCCAGATACGATAGTGCCTGACCTTTTGGAGAGATATAGGGAGTTAATTAGGTCCCAAAAGGCGAGGTCAGATAGGTCTTTAGTGTTAGGTATTACCCCTAGGCAGGGTTTGGGTCTTAGGATTACATCTAAAACAATATTTGGAATAATAAATTAGAAGAGATTTGTGCTGAGGAAAATGTACCCTTCGTAAAGCTGTGGTCAGAATTCAGTGATCCTAGCCTTTTTATAAAAGATGGGGGTGCATTTTAATGAAATAGGTAATACTAGGCTAGGTAGGTTAATTGATGAAAATGTACGAAAGCTGTATAGGTTGAAACCTTTAAACATTGTGGGTCTGGGGAATGCGGGCCCGATGTGAAAAATAATTTAAAACGCCAGCCCGTGGTAAAAAATAACTTAAGTCTTTTATTGTGACTCGTGTAGTAGTAGAAATAAATTAAACGAATTTAAGGCGATAATTTATTCTGGCAACTACGATATAGTTGCTATCACTGAAACATGCTGGTTAAATACTGTGACTCGAGACTTGTTGGGGGAACTTGATTTACTGGGTTTTAAACTCTCTACTAATGATAGGTTACATAGGTTTGGTGGTGATGTTTTGCTGTACATTCGTAATTCCCTTAGGGCTATTGAGGTTAAGATAGATTTTCCACAGCAATTAATGCAATATGCGTTGAAGTTAGGGCGCATAGTATTAGTTTTAATTTTGTTGTTGTTTATAGACCTCCCATTCAACCCCTTGATACCGATACTAGATTTTACGCACTTATTGATAACTTAATTGACAATCAGAATAGTATAATTGTCGGTGACTTTAACTGCCCTAATGTTAATTACGAGACTTTTACTGGTAATGATGAGGGTTTGAGATTGATTGAGTTCATGGAGGATAATTTTTTACAACAGATGGTTACTGAACTAATGCGCGGTGACAATATTTTAGATTTGGTGATGACAAACGGCAAAAATATAGTTGAAGATTTAGAAGTAGGCGAGAGTTTAGGATGTAGTGATCATCAAATTCTTAGGTTTAAGTTAGATAGAAAACACCAAGGATAGTAACATGATAGAAGTCCCTGATTTTCATAGGGCTAATTTTGATAGTTTTGCGGATAGGATGAGAGTAGTGGACTGGGATAACTTATTTATGGGTAATGACACAAATTTGCATTGGGAGGCGTTTAAAGAAAGTTTTATGAATATTGAAAGGGAGTTTATTCCTCATAGGCCCAAGCATACTAGAAATCATGCTAGGCCCAAATGGTGAACTAGGGAAATAGGTGAGTTCATAAATGAGAGTAACAGACCATATAGACTTAATAAGCGCAATGGCACGGCAGCCAACTTTAATAGATATATCGAGCTTAGACATCAGGTTAAAAGATGTTAGGAATACTAAGTGTAATTTAGAGATACTTATAGCTGCGGATAGTAAACATAATCCAAAAACGTTTTTTGAATACGTCAATAATCGTAAGCCAATAAAAGATAACATAGGCCCTCTAGTGGATGTTAATGGCGCTTTGGCTTGTGATGCTCAGGCAATGGCGTGTATTTTCAATAATTTTTTAGACAGTTTTTACTGTAGAAGACGTAAATTATGTCCCTGATGTGGAGGATATCGTTCCATTTAGTAGCAAGACTATTTTGGATGAAATAACTGTTTATGAGGGTGAGATTGCGCATTATATCGATAGGCTAAAAGTTAGCAAGGCTCCAGGCCCTGATGCTTTTCATCCCAGACATTTGAAAGATGTTATTGTAGGCCCCTTAATGAAGATTTTTAATCAGTCACTCGACACAGATTATTCCTGAAGACTTCAAATTAGCTAACGTTACGCCTATTTTTAAAGAAGGTGACTGCACACTAGCTAGCAATTATAGGCCCATTAGCTTAATGTCAATTGTCGGTAAACTTTTGGAATCTGTAGTTAGAGATTGTATCATTAATCACTTAGAAAGTAGAGATTTGATTAATAGTAGGCAGTATGGGTTTTGATGCCATAGATCCTGTTTAACTAATTTGTTAGAATTTTATAATGAAATAGTGCACGAATATGATAGGCATAGAGCAGCTAATGTTATTTATTTAGATTTTAAAAAGGCATTCAATACAGTTCCGCATAGAAGATTAATTGCGAAGGTTAAAGCGCACAGTATACGTGGTCCGGTAGCTAACTGGTTAGAGGAATGGCTTCATGCTAGGAGACAGAGGGTCATTGTTAATGGTAGTGAATTGGGGAGGTTGGATGTAGGTAGCGGTGTCCCATAGGGTTCAGTGTTAGGTCCATTGCTATTCGTAATCTACATTAATGACATAGATGTAGGATTGACTAGTAACGTGTCAAATTTCACGGATGATACTAAAATAGGCGGTAGGGTTGTTAAAGAGGATGATAGAAATGGGCTCCAAGACGATGTAAATAGGATTATGGAGTGGATGGTTAAGTAGCAGATGCAATTTAATGTAGACAAATGTAAAGTTTTGCATATAGGTTCTCGTAACAATAATTACACGTACACAATGGATGGTAGTGAGTTAGTGAGCATTGATGAGGAAGTAGATTAGGCGTACGCATATTTAAGGATTTAAAGGTTAGGAACCAGTAACTGGTTTCATAGTGCGTAATTTCGAATTTAAATCGAAGGATATTATATTGCCCCTTTACAAGTCCCTAGTCAGGCCTCATTTAGAATGTCCTTCAGTTTTGGTGCCCGTATTTGCATGAGGTTATTGATAGGTTAGAAGGGGTTCAGCGTCACGCCATGGAACTAATTCCGTCATTGTGCAACAAGCCTTATGAAGATAGGATAAAAGAGTTAGGCTTGCATTCACTCGAAACTGGGAGCTTATTGAAGTTTTCAAAATTGTTAATAACATTGATAACGTAAATTTTGACAAACTGTTCACTTTTGATAATAGCAATACTCGTAATAATGGATTTAAGTTGTGTGGCAGATGTTTCATTACTAATATCGCTAAAAACTTCTTTACGTTTAAAGTACAGGCATCCCCCGTTATACGATCATTCGGTTTATGATTTCCCGCGTTAACGATTTTAAAAAAGTACCCCCATCTTTCGATTTACGATTGCCTTATTTCGCGTTAACGATCTCCAACTTGAAAGCATGTCTCAGAAAAGGCCAAGTGCTGGTGCTTCGGGTATTGCTAAAAGCCTCGCAAGAGTTTGAGCTTAAGCTTGACATTGTCAAGCATCACAAGAATGGACAAGGGGCTAATTCGATAGCGAAGATTCTTGGACTGGCTCAGTCCACTGTGTCGACAGTGATCAAGAATTCCGACAAGATCCTAACAGCTGGCGAGAATGTGTCGTCGTTATCTGCCAAGAGGATAACGAAGAGCCAGGATTCAACTATCCAAGAGATGGAGAGGCTTCTCAATCTGCGGATAGAGGATCAGAACAGGCGCAGGATGCCTCTCTCCACTGCCCTTATCTGCGCCAAGGCAAAGAAATTATGGGAGGACATCAGACAGTCAGACACTTTTTGTACATAACAGTAAAATATATAGCAAAATAATAGTGGAATCTGCAAATTTTGGGGGTCTTCCAAAATGTTTGGGAACGTATCCCTATTTTTCCCATAAGGCCTTCAGTTCGATATACGATGGGGTTTTTAGGGACGCATCCCAATCGTATAATGGGGGACGCCTGTAATTGATAAATGGAATAATCTTCCTGTGTCAGTTGTTCACTCTACCAGCATTAATATGTTTAAGAACCGTTTAGTGTGTCATTTTAAAAATATTAATATTTAAAAAAAAAAAAAAATTAGTAATGAGCTCTGGGGTGGTGGTCGAGGATGAGTCTGTTGATGATTAATGCCAGTAATAAAATAAAAAAAAATAAAAAAATTAGACTAATGTAAATGTAGCTCGTAGAGTAAACTAACCATTTTTTTTTTTTTTTTTTTTTTTTTTCTCTACTTACTTGCATGTCTGTAGTTTGCATGGTTTGTAAGTTCTTATTTTACTTCTTTTCATCTTTCACCCCTTTCCTATTCTCTCCGACTATTTTTCCAACTTGTCGGCAGTGGCTGGCGGATGATGATGGTGGTGGTGTCTTTTTTCTCTTTTTCTGAATGAATGTTAACCCACGAGTGATAGTGTTGCTACTTACTTAACCGCCTTATTTTCTTCTTAACCCCCTACTCTTTCCTTTCTCTCGGGCTAACCTTAGAGTGGATCTTAGGGTCTTTTTAGCCTTAGGTTTGTAGATCTGTAGATCAAACTTGTAAAATATTTTCTTTGTAGACTAAACCAACAAAGAACATTGTGAAGACCAGCATCAAATCTGGACCACGGAGAGCTCTTACATCGATCAGAAGGTTTTTCAAATATAACAACTACCGAAAGGACCTGATGATGGTAGGTAATTTTTTTTTTTTTTTTTTTTTTACAAAGTATGTTTGATTAATGGGTGCATAATTAATGAAAAAATGTTTCATCACTCGCACACACTGTCCAGGACTCCTTTCCATGATGTGGGCATGACATTTGAACTCTGGATGACCAGAGTAGGATTGCCAAGTTTTAAATAGACCACTCAGCAACTTCGGGTTGGACTGTTGAGTGTTGGTTAGCACTGTTTATCTACACTTAAATGCTTACATTTCTTCACTTTGAAAAATGTTACTGCTGTCCCTTTCTAGTAGTTTCCCTTATGGCTGGCTATCAAAGGTTTTTTTCATTACATCTCATTTTCTTGATATGGAACACTTGGCAATTCTAAACCAAAAATGCTGAAATAGGTTACAGACAAGAATACATGGGTATTATCACCCTGAGCTCAGGGATCCTGGGTTACCATTCATGAAAAGGTTGGGACATTGTCTCCATTTGCACTCAACAAACTGCTTCTAAGCTCTTGTGCCACATTTATATAAATGCCGTTTATCTACACTTTTACTAATTACATTCTCCTATCTTCCCCAAAATGGCCCTCCCCCATATGTTTCTCATTCATAATTTTTTTCAGGAGCCCCATTATTCATTAATTTTAAGATGCATCATTGATACTATATTTATCACATTTGGTTAATAGTCAAAGATTATAAAAATTGCCATTGATTAATGCTCCTTCATAGCAAATCAAATTGTTTCAGAATTTCTGACCACATGTGGTAAGGTTAGTATTTGGGTGTGTAGGCCTTACATACTTGACTGATTATTGTGTTCCATAATGGGCGCGCATGCCCTTGGAACTCTGATGCCAATGAGTTCCCCTTATGGTAAGTAATTTGGTAGGCCTCCTCATCAATTTATAACTCTTACACTCAACTAGTTTATGAAGAGAGGTTTTTCCTCTCTTCCTTTCAGATTGTTTTATATACGCACTCGTTTACCCAAATCCAGTCTTGGTTCCACATTACAACATATGCCCATTCCCGTGGGCAATTTCATTGATAAAGATTCAAAATACTTATCCATTAATGACCTCAACACAAAACTGAATAATGGTCGCTTATCAATTTTGAACCTTAATATTAGAAAACTTGCTGGACATTATGGTCATAAAGATACATTATCTTTAATTAAATAAGATTTCATACAGAACCTGTATAAATTTTTTTCATTTAGAGGGCTATACATTTTTTCAGAGGGGGAGTCGGCCAAAAAAATTCTGACTCCTGACTCTTGAGTCAGTTTTTTGAAACTAACTCCTGACTCCCTGCAATAATTCTATACACTACAGTATTATAGCTGTAGCATTAACCTAATCCTCTTTTCCCATTGGAGAGGGTTAGGGTCCAAATCTGTATATGTAAGACCTAAGAAGGCCCTCAAACAGAGTCGGGTGAGATGAGCAGACTATCACAAGCCTCAACCCTATGACAGAGGCATTGCACTTAGCTTTAAAGATACACCCTAAGGTACTAAAGGATTTAGCAGAATAAATAATAAATCTCAGTCTTAATTAAATTTTATTTTGCTTGATATGTAGATATAAAAATAAATAAATCTTATATAGCAACTAAAATAATTTCTTTCCAATAAATTCCTTTTGAAAATAAAATACATATATAGTCTATCTAATTTAAACCAAATGAAATTGGCCAGAGCTTCAATATAAAAAATAGTTTACTAAATAATATATTTTTTATTAACATATTATAAAGTTAAATATGGATAATAATATTGAAGTTTTAAAATAATTATCTGATAAATTTTGAATCAGTTCAAGAAAAAAAAGTTTGGCCATTTTATTTTATATTACATAGGACTTTAAGTAGGTAATTAAAAAATAAAAATACATCTTTAAAAATTAAAAAAAGAACTTGAATTTTAAATTTAAAAAATTAATCCATTTGACATAAATTTTAAAAAGTGGCCATAACTGTTAAATGTACAGTGCTTACAAGAAGTCTCGCGCCTCTGTCTCGTCCCAAGCTAGTCTGTTAGGTATAAAATGGGCGGTCCTTATGGCAGCGGAGGTGTGTTCGGATTGGTGCACATAATTGCTCTAACCCCATCAATGACGTCCACATTATCATTGTGTTAATCACTCTATCTATTTATATATAGAGACATACTGTATATAGATATATATAGAGTATGCAGGGGATAACGTATCTCAGTCCCAGCTATGGTAGTTGTCTTACAATTAACAGTTCCAAGTGCAAGTTACGTTAACACCTCCACATAAACTACCCTGGACTAAAATAACATACGTGAAGCCCTTACCCACAAACCATTTAAAAGGTGTGATTTAAAAGCTCTCTCTCTGTCTGTCTGTCTCTCTCTCTCTCTCTCTCTCTCTCTCTCTCTCTCTCTGATCACACCGCATGGCAATGTATCCATATAACGTTAATAATAACCGAAACTCGAGAAAAATACTCTCTGCCTTCCGCTCTACTTCAAATCCTTTTCTCTTAGTGACCTCTTAATACAAACTAATCTATCATATTTTGCGACTTTTTAACTCTGGTAGGATTCAATTCCATTCCTATAGTGTAAGAGTTACTTAAATTCATGTGTGTATTAATCAGAGCTGGGCACTTGCGGCATATTGCGGTACTGCGGTACTGCTGCACTACCAACCGGTACCAAACCGGTACGCGGAAATTTGAATGCGGTAGCGGTACTGCGGTACTTTCGGCGATCCTTTGCGGTACTGCGTTATGGGGGCCAGGGTGGTAGTGCGGTGGTACCGCAAGTACCGCAGTACCGCAAAATATGCCGCAAATGCCCAGCTCTGTGTATTATGCCATATGATGTGCGTAATAAATAATCATTTTTAAATAGTTGGAGCGTTCAAGGTCATCTGTAATAATCTATAGACTACCCCTCAAGCCCACTGTCAACACTTAGATTCCCCTAAGAGACAGGCGTCTTCAAGTAACATGAATGCATAGGGATCTAAGGTGTTAGATTCCATATTATATAATTTATGTGCTAGGTTTAAGAACGCTGGCATTGAAGGATGGAAGGAAGGGACAGTAAAAGCGATAATAGGTTTAATGAAGGAAGTGGAATGAGGATGGAGGTAAGCGTTGCTATGTCGAAGGAAACGAGGTTGGGTGGGGAATTACGAAGGGAGGAGGAAATGCTAAACACAAACTCAAATATTTATTTTAATGCCCTAGACCTAGAAAGACAAAGAGCAAAATACCTTAAACTAACAATGAATTGACAGAAACAGAAGAGTCTGGTCTTAGACGCACTGATAGGTTTAACGTATGTGGCTAGAGGCCGCCACTCAGAATTACCACTACTACCTAAGTCATAATAAGGTTATTTACTATGACAGAGTAGTCATGAGTAGTTATGGAAATAAAATATGATTATACTGTTGATGGCTGACTATATTCAGTTGGGATATAAACTATTGCTGACAATCTTTGGATCCTTCGCTTTTAAGACGAAATTTTTATGCATATGTTCAACAAAATAGGAAATTGGCTGATTATTATTACCATTCGAAGGGTTGGTACCCTTCACAACCGAAATCAATTTTAGAAGGGGTGCATGGTATCCTCATTTCCTTTATCGTCCCAGCACGCTTCACATAAGCCATTTACACAAAGATGGAAAGGCCGTCTGTGCACCACGAGACGACCCAGGCAATGCGGGTAGCAATGGTGACATTGCATGAATATGGTGTGCCAATAAGAGAAATATCAAGACGACTAGACGTTCATCGAAGCACTGTGGAACGGTGGATTCATCGGTATGAAGCAGAAAACTCAATCGCTACTTTGCCGAGGTCTGGTCCTCCGCGTTCAACATCTCAAGAGGAAGATGCTGCGATTGTTAATCATGCTAGAGAGCATCCGTTTGTTCCAGCGACGTATATTTACAGACACCTGAACCTTCGTTGTAGCGCAAATACAGTGAACAACAGACTTCACGAGGCAGGGTATTTTTCTCGCCGTCCAGCTATAAAACCTGCATTGACGATTGAGCATAAAGAGGCCCGGACGGGATTTGACTTGCAATACTTGCCGCAGGAGGAAGAATTCTGGAGAAAAGTTGTGTACTGTGACGAAAAAACATGTTTTCCCGAGCAAACGTAGTGGTCACATCAATCTCGGTGTGTGGGGCTGGATGTCTGGCTATGGTGTCGGAGAATTGACTCAAGTAGATGGACGCTTTACTGGAGAGCAATTTGCCAGATACTGGAAGAGGTGCTGCTACCCAGTGTTCGTGCGTATCTGGTTCCAGCACCGGAACCATTTTACTTAATGGAAGATAACAGTCCCATTCATAGGAATAACGTTGTGAGAGCGTGGTACGAAGATCACCCAGAGATTTAATCTAATTCTGCCACCACGTTTTCCTGATTTGAATCCGATTGAAAACCTTCGGGCAATAATGATTAACGAATGGGAGCAACGCAATGAAAGAACATTTGAAGCACTTTTAGCTCACACGAGGAATAGTTGGGAGAGCTTACGCCGAACACCAAACATTCCCTACAATCTGGCCTCTTCTATGCCGCAACGATTGCCAGAAATTATTGATGCTGGAGGAAGCTATACGAAATACTGATGTTAAAGCCATGACGTAAATGTGTATCGAATATATATTTATGTTAATATAGAATTTTATTATATTTTTATGTTTGACATCTATAAAAGTATATATTGTGACCATGAAAGAACTTTACTTATCCTTAGTTATAATCTTTTCTTGCAATGTCTACGCTCGTGGAGATGATAATATATGCATTGTTGAAACAAATTATGAGAAGGTAATAGTTTCAGGAAAAAAATAAAACTGGCAACATCGAGGTCATCACATGTTTATGGGAATTGTCATATGATATGCTACCAATAAACTCTTATATACTACTATATACAGTATACTATATTACGTAATAATTACGATGAACAAATCAAATGCAAATTTCTCTGATTCACGGCCCACCAGTCTTGCTTTAGACTAATGACTTTCATAAGATGGAATAGGTTTAACATAGTTCATTTAATAGGTTACCACTTAAAACAATGGATAAACTATCTATTAGTGAGACGACCGTGACTTCCTCGAAATGCGAGCGCATGAGAGGTTCACTGAGGAATTTGGTCATTAGATTCTTCACGTAGGATATATATCACAAACAACAATATTGACAACAATTCCCAACAATTACTTAATATCAATAATTGCATTTGAGCAAATAATTTAGACCTGCGTCAAAATAACTTAGGTATCATGCCATGATTTGGGATATTTGCCGAATTAGTCGTTCTCTATAGTCTGCAGTATATATTGAGACGGTATAATGAAATGCCCAGCTAATATTATGATGACTAGGATTGCTCCATAACCATCCCAACATCCCGAAACTTGCTCCATTCTGCTTCTTAATCATTTGTATTTTAAACACTAAAATGTAGCAGAAGTGACGTAATAATGGACGTCATTGATTGTGTTAGAACAATTATGTGCACCAATCCGAACACACCTCCGCTGCCATAAGGACCGCCCATTTTATACCTAACAGACTAGCTTGGGACGAGACAGAAGCGTGAGACTTCTTGTAAGCACTGTACCTAGTTTGTTCTTAGGAAAAGAATTGCTTCTAAAAGGTCTTATTGTAGACCTGAGGTGGCTTTTTATAATTTGAAGTGCAGAAAAGAGCCTCTCAACGCTTACTTGAGTTGCTGGTAATGCAGTAACTAGAGTGGCCACATCTTGTACTATTGAAGCATACAGTGGTATCGCTTCTCTAACATCTAATTTTAATCTACGGTCAATTTTATCAACTTCCAATAAAGCACACTTAAACTCTTGCCTGAATTTCTCCAAGGGGCTTATTGTTGCATCCTTAGTTTCTTCAACTACCAATCAGCGTTTCTTTGACCTCTCTTGATGATCAAGGTATCCTTCAAAATCAAATTCTCCTTCTGAGTTTGAGGAAGATGAATCTTCAATAATCTTAGGACTGAAGCTGGTTCCTAATGTCTGAGAAGCCTTATTTTCTGGAACTTCAAGATCTTTCTTCATTTTCATGCAAACAGCAAGATCACATAGTGCTAGCTTGCCTTTCTCCACCTGTTGTTCATTCAGAGTAATCCTGTATCTAGGGTCTACATAAATTCCAGCCAACAGCACTTTGTTATCATATAAAGCTTGCTCTCTTCTCAACAGAGAGTTTCTGATGTCTTCTGCTAGAATGCCACCAATTTGAGATAATTTGAAAATGACCTCTTTCCATTCTTTGCTAAATTTGCCAGGTGTCAAATCTGCTGCTTGAAGTTCCTTTGTGACTACATATAGATGCTTGAGTAATGATTCAAGCTGTTCTGCTTGATCCCATTCAGTATCTGTCATTGTAACAGCAGGATTTGCCATGTTGATAAGGATTGGTTTTAATTCTACAAGGTGCTGAATCATTGTATAGGTACTTCCCCAACGGGTATCTTGATCTAACTAACAGTGCACCTTTTCCTGCACGACATTTTAAAATTGCATCAACCTTTGATGTTCTTGCAGCCACTGCTATGTTACGTAATTTGGCTATAACATTAGAAATATGCCTTTCCTTTAGGCCATCACAAATTGCCAGTTGTAGTGTGTGTATTGCAGATTGCATGTGGGGTATTTTATTTTCATAGAATCCACTAAAATCTTTGATTGCAATGTCAGCAATGTCATCTAACTCAAAAGAATTATCTTCACTAGTGACTTCAAAAAGATTTTCATCCACTTTAGCCTCATTAAGCTTATCTATTGCACTGACCATATTTGCAGCATTGTCAGTGACAACTGCTAAGATTTGTTCTTTGCTAACCTATTCATTCAAAATTTTTTCATTTAACTGCCGAATACTTTCGCTTGAATGCTGCGCTTCTGTATCTCTCACTGCTGGAGTACGTATAGCTAATTTTCCATCATCTATGAACTGGACATTTACTCCCATATAATGGGTTCTTTGACGAGTGCACCCAGCTTCAAGAACAAAAATTTTCCATGAAGCATTTTTTTGAGTGAGATTTTTTGTTTTTCTGCTTGCTCTAAAATCATATTTCGGATATTGTGTGTCTCTAATGATACTCCAAGCTTTGCAGCCATCTCTCCAGTTAATCCTTTAAAATCTGAAGAAGAGAATAATGTAAGGGAGACCCCATTTTGTACAACCAAATTAATCAAGTGCTCTTTGAATTTTTCTGTTGTCATTGAAATCGTAACTGTTTGCCTTTGTAAAAATTTGGTAATAGGAGGCCCTTGATGTTCACTTCTCTTCAGTGAAAATGAACAGCCAGGGTCTTGGATCTTCTTGTCACATTCATCTTTTTCCACCACAGACTTGTGAATAATAGGGTGCTTGTTTTGCAGGTGCCTTTTTAAATTTGATGCTCTAGTTGGACCACAAGAAGCTTTCCCACTGTAAGCACTAATGCTTGTGTTGCATAGTTTGTCATCTATTTCAATTTGACAAATAAAATGTGTTTTATCATTTAATTTAAAATAATCAAAAACAGCTGATTTTTTTGGTCCACGACTCATATTTGATAAGGGTTGTTCAAATTTCAAATATAAATTTTAAAATGTTTTCTGAAATAGAAATTAGAAATTGATCAGTTCTAATTGAATTTATAGCCAATAAGAAAATATTTTAATAAGTATTTTACCAATAATTGCAATTTTTCTACAAAATGCAAAAATATACAAATCATTTAAGAGTTGGGAGTCGTTTATTTTTACCGACTCCGACCCCCGACGACTCTAAAAAACTCAAAAAAGGGCCAACTCCTGACTCCGACTCCCCACCTCTGCATTTTTTGACACTTCTGCGAAGAAAAGTGGTCGTATTCATATTTACATAAGAAATGCCATAAAATGCACAAATTCACCCACTATGCAGTAGAACCCCACATTGAAACATGTATATGGTAAATCTTACCCTTGACAAAACCTCTTTCAACATACTGGCAGTATACAGACCACCTAACGGTAGTGCGAATAACTACATTAATACTTTACAGGATCAAATTGGACAAATTCCTGAAGAATTATCGCTCTTTCATCCTTGGGTATTTTAATATAGACGATGAAAATAGGAGCAACTGCATTGTGAAATCATTATGGAACACGATGATCAGCCAAGGATATAGACCTATGTAACAAGGTGAACATGCCCCCATACCGACCTTACTAAATCTTCTCTTATCAATCATGTATGGTTGGAGGTACTGTAGACCCACACTATATACAGGAATACTCCTTCCAGGCATAACTGACCACCTCCCAAATTACGTCCTAATCAAAACTATGGCAAACACCATAAAGTACACAAATATTAACTTCACAAAAACTGCATAATCAGCTTAACTCATTAGAGCTGAAAGTGCATTTATTATCTGATTTCAATTTATTTCATGTGTGAAGGATATATAAACAAAGATGAGTATCACAAAATTTTATTAAAAAATATTAAAAAGTTTCGGAGTTATGCAATGTGTATTTAAATACCCTGTGGGTCTTAGGACGAACTTAATTCATTGTCTGAAATGAAAACAGTAGGAAATGTAAAAGTGTGTGTTTTTTATTATATATATATATATATATATATATATATATATATATATATATATATATATATATATATATATATATATATAAAAGACAGGATTTCTTAGGGCATGTGATATTGTTTGAAACACTTTGGATGTAAACCAACATCACATTTTTTACTTGACACAGCATGCATCTTCTGCCTTTTTCACAATATACAATCCAGTGATCCTTTGCATCATATCTTCCGATGCATCTAAAATTTTGGGAAATTCTTTTTCCTTGTAGGCTTGGAGTTCCATAGGTTTTCAGGTATGTTGTGCGGATATTGTCAATGAAATCAAGTAAAGAAGTCTCTTTTCCATGTTCTACCATAAGACAGTGAGTGTTGTTGACAGTTGTAGATAGCATGTAGCTAAACATTGGCCACCACCACTTCCTTTGATGCATTCTAACCCTGTATGTTCCAATATTTTGGTCCATAAGGTTGTCAATGTATCGCTCTGTCACAGCATACTGCATAGTAACACAGCAGCCTCGGGAAACTACCTAGCAATGGCTAGGTAGCCCCCGCACACCTCAGCTAATACTACGATTGCCTCAATAGGTTCGTCAATAGAGGGACTGAACACTTGATGCGGTTTGTTCTGTGTGGTCCAAAAAACGTGTGGCTGCGTCCCCCTACCTGAACAGGCCAAGAGCTTGAAGCCTATGGTGACTGATCAAGATCTTTGGAGGATCTGATCAATCCTGCCAGGGAACTGGCTCGGGATTCGATGGTCGCTCACGTCTCTGCCCACCATGCATGCCTCGGTGTGTCCGGTGCCTCCATGTGAACACTGACCCCTCAAGACTGCGGACTACTAGTAGTTTTTGAACGCCAGCTCCAAGGCCTAGCGCCTTGAGATCTTGGGCTGAGCTGGCAGCTAGTAGACTGCGCCAGGATATAGTTATTGTCATAGTTTTGGTGAATTGGCAATTGTCATCCTGCTGTCGTGCCCAGTCGAGGGCCTATTGCCTCATGGCTGGCTCGTCGTAACGACAAACCTTCTGGAGGTGAGCCGCCTCCAACGTCGTGCAGCAGGAGTCCACTATGATTTGGGCATCGACGATGGTAACTTCATGGTCCCATGCAACCACTATGTTGGGATGCTGAATGCCCACTGGAGTGGGCACCACTGGCTTGACAATCACCTGGGCCCTAGAGCCACAGAGCGACTGTTCTGCCAAGCAGACCACCCAGTCGTGCCTTTTGATGTGCTTGCCGTGGGTGTCAGGGCAGCTCTGCAAGATGTGGCCTAAGCCATCACCTGCATGACACCCCCACTCACAAGGTGGGGGGCCACCCCGACCCCGTGTCCACCGCTCTCTCGTGGGCAGAGCGCAGATATGGACCTTGATGGCGTCGATGTAATTCCATCTGGTCATAAGCCTCGTACTGTCGTTGATCCACCCATGGGAGCTGATGCAGCCTGTTGATGTACACACCTGCCAGCCCTTTGCCAGCCACAGAAGTGGCGAGTGCTAAATGAAATGTGTGCTCAGCTTCTGCAGGTGTTTGCAGAACCAGGCTCCTAACTCTAATGGGAGGGCACGCAGCCACGAGCTGTCCACCCAGTGGGTGAGCGGCCACCTCTTGGGCTTCATCTGTAGCATCCAATGTTTCTAATAATGAAATAATTGCACCAGCAAAAGGATGCTTATTTATACACGTTTATACAAGTTATGCATCAAAATATACAAAGAAAATAGAAATGTGTCAAAGAAAACATTTAGTGACGTGAACTTTGCCCGAATGCCGAAGGGGTATTATAATACACTTTGCAAATAAGTCTCATATAATTGTAAGTTATTATTTATAATTTCAAATAAAATTGTCTATTTATATATTTAAGCATTAAAAATAAAGCATGGGTGAAATTATTCACGAGAAAGCAAATGAACATATAAAAATTCATAAAAGAAACTTACCGTTGGCTTCTGCTTGATCTAGAGGCAGCCATGTTTATGAGTAGAGTGCTTAAAAATTAGTGTTGCCAACTTTACTGATTATGAATATTGGTAAAATAGAGGTAGTACATTCAAAAGAATGATAATACAAAAAACAAAACTTCCTGAAAAGAAATAACAAAAATATAGATGATTTTCTACGAGGGTATTTAAATATCCCATAGGCTCTAATGGGTTAAATTCAAAATTAAATTAGGTGAAACAGGTTGATTTCATTGACAACCCACATACAGATGTAAAAACCAAATTTGAAAAGTTTTAGGAATCCCTTTGATGTGTTTTTAATGAATCCTTTCCCATCATTAAAAAAAAAAATTCCTACAGTTTCAACCAAAACAAAATTGCAAACTATATAAAGATGTGAGGGAAAGTCTAATCCCAAAGCAAGTAGACACTCGCTATAAAAACACTTTAATGAAACTCATACACAAAGCTAAAGCTAATTACTATGAACCTAAATTCGAAAAATACAAAGGCAATCCCAAACAATACTGTAACCTCATTAACAAAGCAATTAATAAAAAACCAACAAAACCCTCTGCCCCCCAAAAGCTATCAGTAAATAGTCCATAAAACACAATGAATATTTTAAATACTTTTACCAATTATTTCACTGAAGTGGAAGCCAACCTTGCATCTAAAATATTATGGTCATTCGATACATACCTAGGCCCTCCATTACAACACTTCCTGTCTCGACATGATCCAATGACAGTCACAAAACAATTAAAAAGTAAAAGTTGTACGCTAGACACAATCCCAAACTTAATTGCGTTCATGCTTTCTAAGCTCATCAACCTATCCATTAAAAAAGGAGGCCTATTTATAAGTCAAAAACATCCCCCTCAGACTACAGAACCTATTTCCATCCTGCCAACTGTCAGTAAACTATACGAGAGAGTAATATAGGGTATATAATCAAATACAGTCAACCCTCATTATAACATACTAATAGGGGGGAAAAGGTGTCTGTTATAGCCGATTGTCCGATATAACCTATGGTATACATATACGATACGGTAATGGAGATACTATATACAGTACTGTGCACTGTCTGCTGAACACGATACACGATACATGATAAATGATACAGAAAATAATGAAATATAATAAAAATCTAAAAGTTAGCTTGTCCTTGGCCTTACGAATGTCGGAAACAGTTTGCTTTTTCACGCCATACTCCGCGCACACCTTGGCCACCGAAGCACCTGCCTCTAACTTCTTGATTAATTCCAGCTTCTGGGTCACCAACAGGGTCACACGCTTCTTCTTTTCCTGGTTAACGTCGCCAGTGGTGTGTGTGGTTTATCCGATATCCGCTCTAACGGGGTCCGTTATAGCGAGAGTTGACTGTATTCAAATACAAAATCATACACAAACAGCAGTTTGGCTTCCTAAGTAAACACACTACAAATGACACAATAACAGCATCAGAGGAACACTATAGTAATCTTGACAAAAAATCTTCAATAATACTGGTGAACAAAGTTTTTGTCAGATTTTTATTTGAACTATATATAATTTTTTATGTTGATTATGGAAATGAAAACAGGATTTTCCTATCACCTGCAGTTTAGAGTGACACACGAATTTACATTACTAATGATTTGAGTCAGAAGAGGAAGAGGGGTGGAGTCTGCCCCTTTCTCCTCCTCTGCTTATAAATTGCTGCACTTCACTGTTGACTTTAATTTGTCAGCTACTCGCTTTATTTGGGTCAGTTTTACGTCAGTTCAATATGCATTTTCTACTTTGATATTATTGCGTCTATAAATTAGTCCATATTTCATTTTTGATTCACTCAGTCTTGGTGGGTGATAGACAAATTTTGAGGTCATTTTTGAACTCAGTGGTTAAACCTACAAGATCCACCCATTTTTGTTCATGACCAAAAAAAAAAATTCTTTTGTCATCCAGTGTTAATCATCCTACTTGATCTAGCTAAGGTTTTTGACATGGTACCTCATGACACTCTAAAAAAAAAAAAAAAAAAAAACTTTTTCAGGGGAGTGCCCTTAAGATGGTTCAACTCCTATTTGTCTAATAGGACACAATTTATAGTACAAGACACTCTTACCTCACAGACAAGATGCATCTCACACGGGTACCCCAAGGGAGCACTCTGACACCTATACTGTTTCTCCTTTATATAAATGACCTCCATAGGTCACTAAATAACTCTTCATTCAACCTGTATGCAGATAACCTCAACCTCGCATAAAGACTTCTCCAACAATGAACTCCACAAAGTGTTTATGTATGACTTAATGCCAACAAACTATCCTTTACCTGTTCCCTCCAAGTGTGGTATATAAACTAGTCTAATTTGCGCTCAGATCCAGGTGTGGTAAATAAACAAAGTCCTAATCTTTTCTGAACTCCGGGTTTAGTTTATAAACTGAGGGTATATCCCTCTCATTCCACCCTCTTGGGTTGAAAATGGAGGGATACATGTTTTATAATTTGAATTCATATACTTCACTTCAAAGCTATGTCTGTAGTGAAAGGGTTAAATATTAAGAAAGTGTATATAGTCATCACAAAGAAAGAAATCATTGTGTCCTATTCAAACCTCTCATTCAAAGAGTACACTGAAGATCTATGCAACAAATTAGCCAAGGTCTCATTCATAATTATGAAAGCTGGTGCAGCACCCCCAAAACAGGTTCTTCGATCCATATACCTCACCATGGTGTTACCTACATCTACAATACCGCATTAGTGCTTATGGAAGTAAAGTCAGTTTTTGCTAGTCATTGGTAGTAATTAAAAAAATGATAGGAAAATTTATAAATTAAGCACGCATCATGAAAGCACAGATCAAATGTTTGATGAGTTAAAAGTTTTCAAACTAGAAATCTACAAACTAAACATTCCCTCATATATGTATCAAATCATCCATAATACTGCTCCAGAAATCATCAAAAATGAAATATTAGTTTCCCAAACACCACATTGCTTTAATGCAAGTTTCAGGCATGTGCATCAGAAAACTGAATATGTTCTAGATTGTGCAACTAGATTCTTATCATCAACTGGTCCAGACCTTTGAAATTCACATAGAGATAAAACAATGGAGGACACTAAAAATCTTATAAAGGAAACTAAAAGACAAATTTATCAACTCCATAACAAGCCATAGTGCTGTATCCCGAGTCTTTTTTCAGTAACAAAAACTATATGCTATTTCCATATATTTCTACATAGCAAAACAAAAAAAAAAAAGTAAAATAAAATCCAAGGACAAGGTAATTAATATTTTTTATATTTTAATCATACAGGGTGATCCAAAAGTCCCTATATTTTGTTAAAACTACATCATCTTTCAATACTATCATAACCTAATTAGATGTATATTTATTTGTGAAGCTTTACGTCTAAGATTCGACATGAGCACCATCAGTCTCTGCAAATCTCAAATCTGTCCACTGCATTGTGGAACATGTTCTGAAGCATCTCTCGGGCAATGGTGTTTGCAGATCCTGCAGGTCTGTAACTATTGTTTTGTGAATCTGGGTCATCCCATGTCAAATCAGACACCAAAAATGTCAACCATCTCCAATTTTGTTTATACTTAGTACACTTAAGGACTCTTACGAGAAATGTAGATACCCAAAATTTCACACCTCTGTGACCTCAGGGTGCTGAGATATGAGGTCACGAAAGTTGACCTTTTGACCAGATTTTTTCAAAATTTAATATATCTAAATTGTCATATCTCAGCTTCTACTGGACTGATTTACTTCATTTTTGTGTCATTTTAAAGCTTGAAACGAGTAGAATCTTTTGTCTATCTTGAAATATATATCATAAATGATTCATAAAAAAAGTTATAGAAGTTGGTTAGAAATATTTGAACTTTAATAAAAAAAAAAAATGATATTTTTAATTTTTTTGTCCCAAGGTACCTCTATCCAAGCACAACATTGTGTAAAAATTTCATTATTCTCTGGCAAATACTTGAGAAAATATAGCACTTTCAGTGTGACTAATTTTAAAAAAAAATATGACAAAATGAAAAATTGTTGCTATTCCTATGAAAAATGATGTGGAGTAACTTTTTTTTTGTAAGTATATACAGCATTATGACAAATAAAATAACTAATTTGGAGCTTTAAATTTGGCACCTATTTTTGTCTATGTAGGGGAGATTTTTTCTAAAATTTTCCAAACATATATAAAAACTAATTAATTTGTTTTGAGTGTGGTACTTTCTAGTAATTTTAGCATTTATTCTAGAAGAATCAATGTTTGAATTTATTTGAATTGAATTTAATATTATTTTCATCAGCCCAGTTGAAAAGAGACATCTTGCCTTGTAAAATTTTGTGATCCCCTTTAGTTGTTGTTAATTTGTAAAAATAATTAAAGTTTGTTACATAAAGAAAAATTATTGACAAAATCTGAAATTAAATAGAGAAATTATGAAAGCGAATTGCTAGTGATTACATTAAATTATTGGTATATAGCATGGGTTAGATGGTTGTTAATTTGAAAATTCTAAATTTAAATAGGTATTTTAGGTTATCTTTCTTTGATGTAATTCTTTGAGATTTAGAGACTTGGTACGTCGTCTTTTACTAAATTGTACACACACCTGTTTCTTGTCATTACATCAACTTTTCTGATGATGCTTGAAAATCTGTCAAAATATCTGGATGTTGGGGATAGAAAAATGAAGGATTGGGACCATGAGGGTGTAAGAACGACACCTTCACCTCTGGATTCTGTTGATTTTTCCAAAACGTATGATAACCACCAGTGGTCATCATAATCTATAGCAACCAAACCATTTATATCATTGTCTTCTGTCATTTCCTCTTCCTCAGTTACTTTTACGATTGTTGACTCATTAGATGCTGAATATCTTTTAACAGTAATTGATGAAAGTGAAACAGGTTTCACATGGTGCAATTTTAGAGTTCTGGAAATGGTTTTGGCTTTTGAATTTCGGTCTTTTAAAAATTCTTCTTCTCTTTGATTGTCTTCAATTGCTAAAAATTTAAAATTTGTTTTTAATGTTGGTTAGCAAATTCAAACAAATTTTGGGGTGTTATTAAATTTGGTTATCATATGGTCTTTGGAGGCTTGCTTTTGCAGCTAATCTTTTAATAGTGCCCCCCAATCCATCGCATGGTCCTTTTCCATGACTTGTAGTAAAAAAAATTACAATCTGCCTCCAAATTAAAATCCTTTTTATGGTAACAGAGGTTAAAGAAATTTTTACAATTTTTGTATTGGGCAGCACATCCATCCGAAAAATATAAAAAAAATTTTATGAATGGAATTTTTTCTTTAAATTTACACAGGTGGTGTTGAAAAAGATGAACCACGACAACATTGTGGTCATTACATTCTGAAATAATTACAAAATTAAAGTTCTTTAGATTTCCTTGGGCCTTGAAATATAGAATGAATGGATGAATAGTAGTCATTTGGTTGTTCCATTGGAACGACTGAACTTCATCTTGGAGAATAGCTGAATAATTTTCTGAGAAGTCCCATACAGCCAAAACTTCATCGTTTTCCAATAATGTTTTCTTATCCTGATAGTAGTTTGATTGCATATTTGTTAGGAAATCATGGATCTTAAAGTATGTAAATTAGAATTTAGAAGGGCTTGTAGATATATTATTTTTTTGTTAAAAACTAATTAAAATTCAGCCTTTTATTTCATTGGATTTTTCAAATGATATTCTAGTACAAGGTTATTTTGTCTAACATGAAGATATATTATTTTTATATGATTTTGTCATAATTATACATATGTTCAATAAGTGTTATTAAATAATTATTATTATTACCTGATACTGCTTCGATTTTTCACAAAATTCTTCTATGTAATCATCTGTAGACAACTGCATCAATTCTAAATTTGACCTATTGGTGTTGGTCCATTTTTGAATTGAATGTTGCCAACATAATTTTCATCGAATAACATTTGGAGTGGAGTGGTTAAATAGGTGGTATCACCACAGAGATTACATTCCATTAGGCAACATACTTGTGAGGGAGGATTGTACATTAGGGAAGGTAACAATTGGCGGATGTGACTGATTTTAGGCTCTGTAATTTTATCAATTTTTGCCCCAATGGACATAAGTTTTAGGTTTTGGTGGATAACACACATGCATACTGAGTGCATACTAGATCTGCCTGCAATTACACATTGTTTAGGCCTTAACAAGGCAAATTTACTAAATCCAATTTTCATCCTTGGGTATTTATTTTAAAGGCCTCATATGCCTCTTAAGTTACAGAGGAGGAGGTGCTTCTGTTTATGTTCCCTTTGACCTTGTTCGTTAATAACACACACAATCTTTTTTACCCGGTATTAATCTACTTATGCTTTCATTTAAATAAAAAAATTTAACAATCTTCTATTCCCATTTCCAGAACTTTCCCAGATTTTGGATTTGGTTATGACAAAATTCCAGAAATTTCTACCATTTTCTTAGCAATGCATGTAGTGTGCTTGGTAGTATTGAATTCTTGGCATATTTTTCTTATACTCCAGCTTTTGGGCAGAACTATTAAAATTTTAATTTTTTCACTTCTTTTAGTGCTTGAATCATTAAATTTTTCTTTTAGCTGGTTCAAAATTTCTTTATAATCCTTTTCTTCCTGTGATGTTTCTTCCTCTTCAACTATAGTTTTCCCACTAGCAGCTTCTATTTTTCTTTTGAATGTATCTTTAACTTGTTTAAATTTTTTCAGTCCATATGCCTTTTGAGTATCTAATTCCAGTTTTTTAACTGGGCACACTCCTATTTCTTTTAATGAACTATTCAGCATCGCCAATTCAAAATTTACTGTTAGAGACACTGAACTTGAGCCTGACCCTGATGACACAAGTTCAAGTGGTCTTTCGGATATGACAGAGCCAGAGGGATGAGATGAGTCACTGTGAATTTTCAGTATTTTCTTTTAATATTTTATCAACAAGAATTCTGCATGGATTACATAATCTATGATTTGCAGTTAATTGAAGATCAGGCCGCTTAATGATTATTTCAGGTGGAACTACTCTTAGTCGCTTAATTCGTCATTTCCCTTGATGCTCATTGAAAGGATCAGCACATTTTCTTTTTAAATTAAGTGAATCCATTTTAAAATTTCCTAATTGAAATAGAATAGGTACCTGGCTAGGAATTTCTGAATATATTACATATAGATGATTTATTTTATAGTTTCCTAAAAGATCTGAAAAAAAGTACATGTACACATAAAACAGTTATTTGTACTAGGAGTTAATGTTTGCATACAAATAACAGGTACAAAAATAGGTATACCTAATAGGACTTGTCAAATTTACAGCTCTCAATTAGTTTTTATTTGTCATAGTGCTATACTTTCAAAAATAAAAGTTACTCCACATCATTCCAAGGAATAGCAATGATTTTTCATTTTCTATAATTTTTTTTTTTTTTTTTTAATTTGTCATACTGAAAGTGCTATATTTTCTAAAGTATTTGCCAGAGAATAATGAAATTTTTACACAATTTTGTGCTTGGATAGAGGTAGCTTGGGACAAAAAATTAAAAAAAAAAAAAAAAATTTTTTTTTACTAAAGTTCAAATATTTCCAACTTCTATAACTTTTTTGTGAATCATTTATTGGATATATTTCAAGATAGACAAAAGATTCTACTCGTTTCAAACTTTAAAATGACAAAAATGAAGTAAATTGGTCCAGTAGAAGCTGAGATATGACAATTTAGATATATTAAATTTTGAAAAAATCTGGTCAAAAGGTCAATTTCCATGACCTCGTATCTCGGCACCCTGAGGTCACGGAGGTGTGAAATTTTGGGTATCTACATTTCTCATAAGGATCCTTAAGTGTACTAAGTATAAACAAAATCAGAGATGGTTGACATTTTTTTTTGCCCTTGTTTCTGATTTGACATGGAATGACCCATCTGACTTCATAAAACCCCACGCAAAGAAATCTAATGGTGTTAAATCTGGAGATCGTGGTGCCCAGGCCCTGTTTCCACCATGTCCAATCCAGCGATTTGTTAAAAGCTCATCAAGGTACACCTGAATGATGTTTGCATAGTGACATGGAGCTCCATCTTGTTGGATGCCAACAGTATTGGGAATGCCATCTGAACAAAGCTAGGGTTCAAGAAACTGCCAAACCATATCAAGATAAACTGGCATGTTCCCATAGTTTCTGCAAAGAAAAAAAGGCTCATAAACCTTTGATCTTGTCATATACCCAACCAAACATTAACTACAGGAGAATCTCTCCCATTCATAGAACTCTGTTGGTTTTTCACTAGCTCAGATACAGCAATTACATTGATTAACCTTTCCGCATGTGTTGAATGTCACCTCATTGCTGAAGAGTGTGTGGTTTAATAAGTTATCAGTGTGAATTTTTTCAATCAATCCTGTGCACATGGGGGTTTGTCTTGGATAATCCTCTTTGTATAACTCGTGAAGCACTTGACTGGTAACTTTTCTCTGTTAATTTTTATTTTAAAATCCTTAGAACAGTCGTTTTTGGTATGCTCAGTCTGATGCTGTGCAAGTTGCCATTCTAGGATTTGTTCCAAAGGCATCTCTTATCTCTTACTAAGTAGACATTTTATTGAGGTACTTGGATGTCCATCATGAATGCCTGATGAACAGAACCTGTTCTTTTAAATTTATTGAGCAGCCCGCGAGTTGCTTTGTCTTGTGAAATCATCATTCAAATTTTTCTCAGTTTCTTTGCACTTCTTCCCTTGGATACGTAGCACTGTAGCATTAGCATTGCTACTATCATCACACGTTCTTGTACATCCATCTATGACCTGTAGAAAATAAAATATTATTTCAGCAAAATGGATAGGGACTTCTGGACCACTCTGTATAATTTAATTATATTTTAGCGTCTAATATCCAAATAAATACAAAGGTAAGAGTGTAGTTGTGTGAATGTGTAGTCTCGGCTGAGTATCCTAACTATGCATTTCTAAACGTGTGTGCAGCTTACAACAGATAATCTCCATATACTTTTCTCTTTGCCTCTATATCTTCAAAGCAAGTGTACATAACTTCGCTGCTCTGCACTCTCTCTCAAGATTTACCATACAACTCCATTCTGCCAGTAAAGGATAAAATTTGCTTGTTGATGGGAGTTCTTTACTATGTAAATATGTGAAGGCATTACTGTCCCATTTGTCTGAGTGTTATAAGTGTGTGTGTGTGTGTGCAGTATATATATATGTCGGGTAGGGTGCATTAAACGCCCCATGATTTTCAAAAAGTTGTTGGATTTTAATGTCTATTCCCTCAAATGTTACACTTGTTGGTAGAAGTATGTATGCAAAAAATAAATCAAATCGGAGGTGGTCCTGGGTGGCCACCAGCCACTTTTATATATTTAGTAGTGATGCACCGAATATTCGGCAAATATTCGGTATTACTTATAATACTAATATACAAATATTCAATATTACTATACTTACATTGATTGAAAGTTGAAAATGTATAAAACACAACGGCAATGTCACTACTCCAACTTTGCTCGTTTCCGCAAATTTGGCCTCGCTTTGCGGTCACATTCAACCACTTGAAGAAGATTTTGGAAGTGGTCTTCTCCTCTTGCAGCTGAGACAAAATCAGTTGAGCTTTACTGCTCTCTCCGCAGGGTCATTCACAACATTTAACCCATCCACAATGGACTTGGCTGCCTTGAAGTGGTCATTGTTCTGCCAATTGTCAACATCCTCTGTTAGGAAGGTCATATCCAGGTGAAGAAGGTTCACTGTAAACACGAGTCCTCATTCACAAGATCAGTCAGGGTTGTCGCTTCTGTAATTTTTGGAAATGACGGTTTGCCATATCCAGAACCATAGCGGTGTTTTGGAGTGCTTGGCATTTCATCTGGTTGTATGGCCAGTAACACATCTGCAAGGGCACGACGCTCCTTTTGAGGTACTGCATTGCTGAACAGTGCCAAAACAACCAGTTCTGGGGTTAAATACCACAAATGTCTATCAAAGGCTTTCACAGCGCTGACTGAAATGATTGAGTTGACAGCTTTATAGTTGAGCAGAGTCTTGTATAAGCACAAATCAAACCATGGGGCATTTGAAGCAGACTGACATATGAGCCACCAATCACAATAAATATAAACAACAAAAACAACAAACTCCTTCAGTTTTTCCTGTTGATGTTGTGTTGTTACAGTTCCTCGAGGTAGTACAGAAATTTGCTCTTCAAGTAGGCATATTTGATGGAATAAAGAATCTTTGACATCCACCTTGCTTTATGCATGGCCCCAGGTCTGTGGAGTGTTCCTTGTTTTGTGACATCATCATCGAGGACTACCTGGCAGAGTTGTGCCATTTCCTTGTAGTCTTCCCTACAGTATGAAGCACTTGTGCGGATTGTGCTTAAAACCTTGTTTTTGCAGGATAAAAGCAGTTGTTGTGCATCGTCATTGTACATTGAAATGTCAATTTTGGTTAAACTTTCATCCTTTGCATGCGATATGCGTTCCCAATTCTTCTGGAATCTTTGGAATAAAGATGCTTCTGGAGACTTTGATGTCTCAATTTTGAGAGCGTCAAACACATGATCCAGGATTACCTCTCCAACATGATGGCGACATGCACACCACAGAAGAGCACGGTCCAGTTTTGATTGAATGGTAACACAGGCAGCTGTAACGTGTCCAGTGTTTGATGCTGTTGTGTCAAAACATAAGTTGACAACTGACTGTTTGCACTTCCATGAATGTAGAAACGTGTAAGTGTGCTCAGCAATGATGTCACCTGATGACATATCACTTCCACGAGGATATCTAGCCACTCCCAGTAGCTTTACATCAGTGGCATTCCCAACCAACACTGGCAATCTTTCTTCCTTGCCATTCTTGTTTGTGAGCGTATGCATCTGCTTGCCATCCCAGTGAAGTGTTGCAGCTGTTGGGGCGATCCAATTTTCTCGAATATCTTTGGCGATAGCACTTGTTATTGATCGTCGAGCCTTATCAGCAGTTGAATACGACGTGGATCACCTCCTGCCTCTTGAATTACAGCTTCGGTGAGCACAGCCTGTTGAACAGGAGTTATGTTTAGTCGAGTAGCAACAGACACGACTGAAGGCCTTCAGAATATCATGAGGAATAAAGGCAGACGTACCTGCATATGTTGATCTGTGGTGACTACGCTTCCTTTGAAGCTCTGGAATCGCCTCTTCTTCAGTTTCTTCCAAGCTATCTGCAGAGGCACTATCATCAGAGCATACAGAACTTTTCATCTCTTGTACACTGGGTGATTCATGACGTTCTCGTCTTGAAGCTTCCGCTAAGATGCGTTTTTCTTTTCTACGATCTTTATCAGCTTTCTTCTTGTCAACACTACCAAATGAGGCTACTCTGTCAGATTTCATTGACTCTAAAAATGCTCTATCTTCCTCATTCTTAATGTTTGTCATTGCATCTTTTGTCCATACACCAAAGGTCTTATCAAGATGTTCATTCATGGATTGCAACTTAGCCAAAGTGTTTGGAGATTCTCTGCGAGAAACAGGTATTTGACGCAATTTGTTATTGTCATTAAGAAGGTCAAGTATTAGTTTGCAGCATTGATGGTCTGAAAGCATAGGAATATTTGCTTTAGTGTAGAATGTTTTCAGCTGGATAAGGACTATGCTGGCAGATTTCCATTTGAGTGGCTGTGTTTGTTTGCCTTCACATATTTCTTTCTGGATGTGCCACATCACGCATCGAAGAACCTGCCAGCAAGTTGGGAGGTGGACTCCTGTCAATGTACCATCTCCTTCTGCAAGAGCATTGCCAAGACCAAAAATGGCACTTGCTAATCTGGTCTTCTTAGCTTCCATTGTTACAGCTTCCATTGTTTCTGAAAGACAATAAAGGATATTATTAGACTATATATAAGTGAAGTTTCGTTTATGGTACATGTTTTATGTAAATCACCCCTTTAGGGTGCATCAAACGCCCTTAGGTTCTTGGATTTTAATGTCTATTCTCTCAAATGTTATGTAAATCACCCCTTAGCAACTCTATATTAGAAGAAACAATGTAAGTAGTCAACTGGTTGGTAAATAAAAAAAATAGATATTTTTACATAGCGCGGCCCCCGAAAATTGCCGCGAAAATATAAAAGTGACCGGTGGCCACCCAGGACCACCTCCGATTTAATTCATTTTTGGCATACACACTTCTAACAAGTGTAACATTTGAGAGAATAGACATTAAAATCCAAGAACCTAAGGGCGTTTGATGCACCCTAATGTCGGGTGCATGCTTCCTGAAGCATCTGATGTGCACCATCAACTTATCAATATTACAGTTTATTATAGTTTTTATATTATTATTACCACCTTGTTTGGGTTCCATGCGTTGGTCATTCTTCACATGGTCAAGCTAGTCCTGGCTTGGTGGAGGATTGAGTTGCTCTCTTGCGCTCTCCACTGTATATAGCCAGGTACACCTGGCTCATCTGGTACTGTCCTGAGCCAGGCATCTAGTCTTTTCTTGAAGACTTCAACTTTGACTCCTGTAATGTTTCTGAGGTCGTTTGGAAGCTGGTTGGAAATTCTTGGCCCTAATAACCAAGCTATTTTCCTTCAGAGTTGAGGTCCCTTCTCAGGCCTTTAATTTGGGAACACTACACATTCTGCCTTTCCTATTTTCCATTGTCTGGATGGTAATTGGGTTTAGTTTGAGGTTTGGTACCAATTTTCCAATAATTTTCCATATGTAGATTATGGTATTACTGTGGTGGCTGCGTAGGCTGTAGTCCCCAAGTATCTGTATTGTTGAATCACCCAGCACCTTTTCACATTTCTGGGTTTGTGATAGTCAAGAGACTGGGCAAAGATGTAATCATCTCAGGTATCTAGGAATGCCTCTTGTCAGTGGTTTGTTTCCAGGAGATTATTCAGGTCCAACTCGCACGTTAACTGTAAAGGACTTCCTCCAGTTCAGGTGTCTAAATCTGACTCCAATGAGTAGGAGAACCAACCACTCCAAGAGTCCAAGAAAAGGCTGGAATTCAAAGGTAGACCTAATAGAAGTAAACTACTCTGTTTTTATCTTTATTATATCTGAAATAAACAATTATTCAGTGTGAAAGTATAAACATAACAAAAAGACTGGCAATGAATCGCAATTAACAAAGCCTCTGGCACCCCAATAACACTTAGTGAGATTTGGTAGAAAGGATAGAAAGCAAGTGGGAGAAAAGTACTGGAAATGACTTGCACAGAATATTAACTCTTGTCCCAGCCTAGCTACCCTCCAAACTTGACTGCCCCCCTGCCCCCTTATGACCTGAGTTTCAATTTCTTTATACACTTAGACACTTTATGCACTGGCTAGTTAGTAGGGTTAGGGTCACCAGCCTGATTCCAGGGCAGATCCCAGTGGCCAACAGTGGTTGTCACAACCTCAATGGACTGCGTAGCTCCCACTGGATTGGATCCACAATCCAAGCCTGATGAATCTGGACCATGTGAGTTGAATCCCAACTGGTTGCCTAGACAACACAAGATTATTAGTTACATGTACCAGGCACCATCAATCACAATAATAACATAACATAACAACAACATAACATAACAGGCAATTAATCGACAAACATTAACTGGAATCATGACTTCATAATTAATCACTGGAAAACATAATTTACTCATGAAATCAAAGCACATAAATAATAAATAACCAACATACAAAATAATAACTACAAACATTGACAATTATGGCAATACTATCTCACATGAGTTAATCAACCTATAATCAGTGCCAAACAAGCATGGGCAAAAACCTCTCTGGAATAATGTGACTGGTGACGTATAATAATGATAATTGGTTCTCTAGCTAGTTACATGACAGGGTCCCAGATGACTGGATTTGGCTAAAGGCAACTCCAGGGCTCCCACATGCACTGCAAACCAGGCAATAAGTAAAGGTCTGATGTCTGATTCTACCCTGGCTGGATTTATTACACCTATCTATAAGGATGGTGAAATACAAATGACACCACCACAATAACTAGGAATAAGGATTATGAACAAGTCTTTATTCCTATTGTACACTGGCCAAGGGTTACAAGCTAGAGCACTTATCATACCTTTAAAGGCTTTCCAAATTCCCTTGGCTTCCAACAGGACACGTCTGGGTCATTCTCTGTCAGATCAACCAAAAAAAATTGAAATTAACACCCTCATCTCTCATATTTTGCTGAAATTTGGTTTATAGGAGTTTGTGAGCCCTGAATCCATTTCTGAAATTATAAGGTCAATCCGACCAACGGTTCAAGAGATATGACCTCGGGCAATTTGAGGTCACTCGCGAGGTTACTAACATTTGGCGAGCCATAACTTGGGTAATAATTGTCATAATTATATAAAAGTATATATATTTAGAATCAGAAAATGACAAGGAATCCAAATATGCAAGTTTTAGAACTCTAGGTTGAAAAATAAAAAAGTTACACTGTAACCAAAATTTGAGGTCACGATTTGACCTCTGGGGTATCAAATGAGAATTTTTTTTTTAAATGTAAAAAATGAAGGCATAGGCATTGGCTATTAGAATCAGCAAAAAAAGTTTTTGTTAGTATTTTTCATGTAACTAACATATAAGTGAACACCATATTCATAAGTTGTGCGTCAATTCTACCTATTTTTTCACACTTAAGCTCATAATTTGACCTATAGAAATTAAAATTACATTTTTTATAGATAAAAAAACAAAGTCAGAGTTCTTGACTAATAGAAACAATCATAAAAAGTTTGTTTATGTTGGTACTTTTCATGTAACTAACTTATAAGTGAACACATATTTATAAATTGCTTGTCATTTCAAGGAATTTTTATATCTTAGCTATCAATTTGACCTCAAGCTCCAAGAATTTAATAAAAATTGTATTTCACTGCTAATCTACACTGGCAATAATAGTTATAATAGTGAAAGGGGAAGACTAAGCTCACATGTAGCCTAAACAAACCTGTTGAAACATGTTGCTACTTGTCTAAGTGCAGAATCAACACAGATAGTTGCAAAATTCCTTGTCTACAGGTTAGTACAGTTCCAGCCAGCACTGTGGGTGGCTGGTGGGTATGGTGTTTTAATGAGCCTCAGAGACTATCAAGGCCTAAAATATTAAGTGTGCATAGCTATATATTTTCTAAAAAATATATATTACCTAATTGTAAATCCTATATCTTTACAGATCAAAATACAATGGTTCGGCACTTGAAATACTGCCAGGACCCTATTCAAAAACACAAGAAACGCATAACAATCAATCTTAGAAAAGTGACTGATGTACTTGTTGAAAAATGTGCTGGAAGAGTGAAAAAAGACTCATTGTTGTGTGTGAACTGCTGGACACTGATAATGAAAAACCCCACTATACTTAGTACCACTGAAAACAACGAGTCTGAGCAGGATTCAAATGAATCATCTACTATCAGTGGCTTGAGTAACATCTCTTCAATTCAAGATCTGGACAATGACAGTGATTGCTTGATAAAGGAAAATCCTTCAACTTCAGTTGAACCAGTTCTAGCATTTCTGGACCAAACACCAGTTAAAAAAAGTAAGTAATAAATTAATATAATAACTTATACTTTACTACAAGGTCTGTTTGATCTACTATATAGCCAATTATATAGCATTTAAGGTACTATAATTAATATTTAATTACTAATATTCAGGTGTGTGAAACCTTTTTTTCTGTTCTTTTCAGAAGGGCTGTCATTAAGCCAGAAAAAGCGCAAGGCTTGTGGTAAGCTATCATCTGCTCAGAAACACCTGAAGGAGAGGCTAGAACTCAGTTATGGTGTTCAAATTACCGAGGAGGTAAGTGATACTTCAAAACCTGAAACTAAATCTGAAAAACATCTAGACAAATTAATGAATGAATTGAAACAGTCATTCCTGGAGAGCAAATGTCACCATCACAAACTACAACATACATGGTGAAAAGAAGCCGTTCACTTAAATCAGAACATGGAATCCTTCTGAAGATTCCACTAATGAGCAAAGGAAAAGTGATATCTGAAGAACACAAAGATATAGTTAGAAGATTCTATGAGTCAGAAGAGGTTAGTCGTATGTGTCCTGGCCAAAAGGATTGCGTGAAAGTTATCAGTGCTGAAGGTGCAATGAAGGTGCAAAAATGATTGGTCCTCGGGAATTTAAGAGAGATGTTTGAACTATATAAAAATGATGAAAAGAATCCCAAAATAGGATTTTCCACATTTGCAAAATTACGGCCATCATATTGTGTGCTTGCCGGTAGTGGTGGGACTCATTCTGTCTGTGTCTGCACATACCATCAAAATCCAAAATTGCAGCTGGCTGCATTGGGAGAAAGAGGTCTTTCATACAAGGATCTTATGGATTACAGTGTCTGCAGTACAGAAAGAGAGACTTGCATGATGCAACTTTGCAATGATTGCCCAAGAGAAGAGGGTGTCCTGGATTTTCTTGAGTTACTTGACAGTGTGAAATCAGCTCCAAATGAAATATCTTACAAGCAATGGGTGACTGTTGACCGTTGTACAATGGTTGATAAGGTGGAGCCACTTCATGAATACTTATCATCCCTAAGCATGAAAATATCCCGCATGGTTCGTCATCACTTTGTTGCTCAGCAACAATCACAGTACTTCAAGCAGTTGAAAGAAACACTACCACCTCAGAGCGAGGTAGTTATAGTAGGTGATTTCTCTGAGAATTATTCTTTCATTGTCCAGGATGCTTCCCAAGGGTTTCACTGGGACAATTCACAGTGTACAGTTCACCCTTTTGTCATCTATTATAGATCATCTGCAGACCAAGAACTTAGCCATTTTAGTGTCTGTTTCTTATCTGCATCACTAAAACACAACACTATAATGGTTTACTCATTCATATTGAAGCTTATGACATATGTTAAATTCAGATGCCCACAATTGAAGAAGGTGCACTATTTCTCAGATGGATGTGCTGGCCAATATAAGAACAGATACAACTTCACAAATCTCTGTTACCATGAAGAGGATTTTGGTCTGTCTTGTGAATGGCACTTCTTTGCTACATCCCATGGCAAAAATGCATGTGATGGGATTGGAGGAACAGTGAAAAGAGCTACTGCTCGTGCCAGTTTGCAGAGAACTACAGAGAGGCAAATTCTTACACCAGAACACATGTTTCAGTTTTGTGAAGAAAACTTGAGCAAGAAGAAAAATTTTTTCTTTGTAACTACAGCTGATTTGAAAGATGCAGAAGAACGGTTGGAACATCGATTCAAGGATAGTAGGGCTATTCCTGGAACTCAGAAATATCATAGATTTGTTCCCCTAAACAAGGAAGAACTGATGGTGTATCCCATTTCAAGTGGCATTGGAGAAAGAAAAGAATAAGGAAAAGTCATTTTACTAATGAACCTGCAATGCTTGGTAACCTAAAATGTGTCAAACCAGGAGAGTATGTTGGCTGCATTTATGACATGCAAGTTTGGTATGGAATTGTGGAGGAATATTGTGAAGAGTTTGATGATTTCACTGTGAACTTTCTACATCCCTCTGGGTCATCAGGATCAAGTGCATATTATTATCCATCAAACAAGGATTCATGTGCAGTGCCAGGACATCATATATTAACTGTAATGAGTTGTCCTACCCTAAGAGGAGGCAGCAGAATTCAATACATTTTTCCACAAAAAGAAATTGATGAGAGCATCGAGCATGCAAAAATTGTATTAGGCTAGCACATGAATCCTCTAAGTAGGTCTTCCCCTTTCACTATTATAACTATTATTGCCAGTGTAGATTAGCAGTGAAATACAATTTTACATTTTTTGCCTTTGTTTTTATATCTATAAAAAAATGTAATTTTAATTTCTATAGGTCAAATTATGAGCTTGTGTGTGAAAAAATAGGTAGAATTGACGCACAACTTATGAATATGGTGTTCACTTATATGTTAGTTACATGAAAAATACTAACATAAACAAACTTTTTTTTGCTGATTCTAATAGCCAATGCCTATGCCTTCATTTTTTACATTTAAAAAAAAATTCTCATTTGATACCCCCGAGGTCAAATCGTGACCTCAAATTTTGGTTACAGTGTAACTTTTTTTTTTTCAACCTAGAGTTCTAAAACTTGCATATTTGGATTCCTTGTCATTTTCTGATTCTAAATATATATACTTTTATATAATTGTGACCATTATTACCCAAGTTATGGGTCGCCAAATGTTAGTGACCTCGCAAGTGACCTCAAATTTCCCGAGGTCATATCTCTTGAACTGTTGGTCGGATTGACCTTATAATTTCAGAAATGGATTCAGGGCCCACAAACTCCCTATAAACCAAATTTCAGCAAAATCTGAGAGATGAGGGTGTTAGGCACTGGTTGATCTGACAGAGAATGACCCGTCTGTATTAATCCCAGCCTGTCTACTGGGCCATCTATTCATGTTTCATAACCTTTTAATAGGCTTCCAAGATCAAATAGTCTGGATGTTACCCTAGAGTGTTTTTACAGTTAACAGGCTAACTAACTAGACTCCTGTGGGGAGAGAAAAACTTGAAGAACCAGATAGGACTTGAAAATTAGGGTGAGGTTTTTGTGAAAAACTCCACAACCCCAAAAGGGGGATTTGAAAATCAGGGGGGTGGGGTTGAGAAACTTCACAACCCCCACATTCCTTCCCCCTAAGAACCCCCCCCCCCCTCTCAATTCTTTCTTCCTCCATGTTCTCTACCAGGATAATGCACCTATTGACAATCTAAACATGGGAGTATACATTACAAACATTATTGCATCAAAACAATGCTGACCCTCCCAGTTAGTTTACTTACTTACATTAACACTCACTAGTACCACAAATTATGACACTTACCATATTTTTCAGTGTATAAGATGCACCTTTGTATTTAATACCAATTTCTTCACTCAAACTGGCCAATTATAACTAGAAAAACTATTTATGTAACCAAGTGAGCTTAACATGCCCAAATCTCACTATTAAATTAATCAATTTGGTACCACTAAATATTATACAGTAATTCTAGGGCTGCACCAGATATATCTGGCTGGATATTGTGAAATATCTGGTATCTGGCAGGATATAGGTCATATCTGGCTGGATATAGGCCAAAACATTAAAAAAATTAACACCTGTATGAAAATCTGCCATAATATGATAACACATTACAAATAATATTTTATATACAAAAAAAATGGAAAGCCCTCCAGAGCCCACCCCTAAACCAGTCCAGTAACACTTTTTATATTAAATCAACACAATGCTGATGACAAGAATAAATAGAACATTTGTCCATCCTTAACAATTACAGTTCTATTAATATAATCAGAGCTTTAAGAGTGAAATATTGCTAGACCCCCTGCACTTGCTTTCCATTTTTTATTTTTTTTTTTCAAAACAATACAAGCTTGACAAATGTAAAACAATACATTGAATACAATATAAAATGCCTGGAATGAAATCAATGAATGGAGGGCAGTATTGTGTAGGTCAGATGCTGGCATTCAGCCTGGAGGTCTTCAGAATAAAAAAAAACTCAACAACAGTGATTTGGAACTTTTTTCTGTTGTGGTGCAGAAACAAGAGCATTTTTCCTCTTTTAGGCAATATTCAGGATTGCCTTGCTTCATAGATGTTTCCATATTCAGAAAACATTCTCTCTGAAAATACAGAGGATGTGGGTGTGCAGAGAAGCTTTGAAACAATAGTTTTAAGGAGAGGAAATTGGTCCTCCTGCTTCCAAATTTGAACTGGACAGCATGTCCTATCTACAAGAGGTTCAGATGCATATTGGTCTAACTCCCCTGTAATCAGTAGAACAGAAGCAGTCTTTTTTCAACCTTTCTTCTCTTGTAACTTACTTCCCCATATTGCTCTCCTTTTGTGATCTCCATAAAACATGCTTCAAGAATGTCCTCTTCATCTTTCCTCTTTCGCATAGAACAACTAGAATTTGAGCTGCTTTTGCTTCCACTTTCATTGCCTTCACTTTCATTAGAATCATTACCACCTTTGTCATTTTCAATACCTATGACTTCTTCAATCATCCAGGATTTAGCCTAATCTTTTTGATCTTGTTGAAAGATAACTTATACCACAGATCTATTGCAGTTGCAGTCACATAAGCCATGCTTTTCATTATGTTCAAAGACTTGCCATCATTACTCTCTGACAAGAAACATGCTCAGAGAGAAGTCAGGAGTTCTCTGTCATTTGAACACCTTGGTCATCATGGCCAATCTTTGTAAAATATAAATGCTTGGGATTATGGAAGACAAAGTTGATATTTCCAAACTCATTTCTTGAGTTAGTTGGAAGAATGGTTTTAATATTTTAAGGAGATTCCATATCAGTGTCCACTCGAAGGATGTGATGGTAGGTAATTCACTACGATCAGCCAAATACAGTTTCACTGGAATTTTTAATTTATATAATCCTTCTAGCATCAAATATGCACTGTTCCAATGTGTTGGGACATCTTGAACCAATAGGAGAGGCTCAAGATTTTGCTGCAATTGAATGTGTGTGAAATTGTTACAGGCCAAAGGAGAATGATCAAAATGAATTGCAAGGCGGCAACTTTTTGCAAGGATATCAATTACACTCGTCTGAACTATAATTGAGTCACTAATAACCAGTTGCAGTAGATGAATGCTGCAGTGTATTGAAGGTATTTCAGCCAGGTCACTACTAGTGATGTAAGTCGTTTTTTATTGTGTCGTTTTTTTTGTTTTTTTTGTCGTTTTTTTTGTTTAAAACGAAGATAGTCTGTTTTTTTTGTTTTTTATTGTTTTAAACTTATTCCATATTTTTCTTCCTTTAATCTAATATTAGTATTACCTATAATTTACTATACTACCATGCTTATACAGTTATACCTAGTATACATATATAGTCATCTTTTAGAAAAACTGAATCACGCAAAAAGTATATAATAGAAAGGAAAAACAAACCCTCATTTTTTATATGTATATATATTTTTTAACTAGAACATAAAACATTCTTCCTCATTTCAAACAATATACATAATTGTGATTGGAATATATATACTGGTACTCTTGCCAGATAGAAAAAAAAAAATTCACCTTTTTAGAACCTTTGTTAACCTAATGTTGTTTAACCTTCATTTCCATGGAAGAATCATCACTAGATTGGGTAGAGCATATATGCTAGTTTCAATATCACAGGTACTGGTATAATATACATAAAAAATACATACTAGTATAAAACAATATATATAATTATGATTGGAAAGAATACCAGTATATATATATATATATATAATATATATATATAATATATATATATATATATATATATATTCCAAATAGAAAAATAAAAAAAATAAAAATATTCATCTCTTTCTTTAACCTTTGTGTTAACCTAATGCTGTTTAACTTTCATTATCTGATTCTATTTTCATTGAAGAATCATTATCACTAGATTGATTAGAGCATATAGTTTCAATATCATAGGTACTGGTACTTATTGCAGATTTGGATGTTGACGAAGCCAATGTAGCACCATGTTTTACTTCACTTTCTTGGAATTTTGCATTTTGGGATATAAATACTAGCTTTGCTGCTCTGTCTGTGCTTAATCGGTTTCTTTGGCTGTATGGATATTACTGGATGTGCTAAATGATTTCGGAGGTAATGAAAGGGCGAAATAGAGGTGTATGAGTTTGTGTAGGTATATATGTGAGTATGCGTGCGTATGTATCTGGAATTCTGGATGTATGCGTGTGTATGGGGTATATAATAGATATAAATATGTATATAAGTATTTATGTATATATTGGTATATATGTATATGGGTGTATGTGTATGTATATACTGTATATGGATGGTCTCAGGGGGAAAATATGTCATCGCGGGTCTAAAGGATAGTTAAGTGGGAGATTCAAAATCCGAGGCATGGATGGGAGAGTCCTGGAAAGGTTGGACAATGGGCAGTCAGCTCCCAGCCAGTGTTCTCGCAAGTTTAATGGATCTAAGATACAAGACTTTCAGTGCAAGAAAGAGGCCAGTTTTTTTCTGTAAATAGGCTGAAAAGGACATTCTATACTGGTACCATATGGCCTATTTTATTATTTATTTATTTATTTTTATAATATATATCATTGCAAAAGTATACCTTATAATTAAATTGGCAATATCTCTATTAATTATTAAAAAAAACAAAAAAACAAAAAAAAACAATAAAAAACAAATAAAACGACAAAAAAAACAACATGGACATAAAAAAAACCGTTTTTTAACATCACTAGTCACTACCAAGAGCCATATTACTAGCTCCATCCCTCACCAATAAATTCCTCTTATTTGCATTAAGATCCCAACTATCCCACATAGAGCGAAACTTTTCAGATATATTCTTGCCAGTATGCAACCCTGAGAAATGAGAGGCATATAGCACAGCATCATATCTTTCAAAATCTTTACCTATCCAGTGACCCGATAATGATATAAAACTTTGAGAGGTTGTGCATGTCCATATATCTGAAGAAAAGCTGACATGCTTTACTACTACCAGCTTCTGAGCAATTTTAGACTTTAACTCATTATAAAAATGAGGAATTATAGTATTGGAGAAGTACCTTCTACTCGGTAAGAGATATCTGAGTTGGAGGTAGGCCATTAGATCAATAAAACCATATATTTATCTTATATTTGTCGGGGTGCTTGCCCCCAATGCAAAACAAAACAAAACATAGCAATATGAGTAAAAATAATACGGTACCTAATAATATATATCCGGCTGGATAGATATGGCATATCCCATATCTGGTGCACCCCTAATTAATTCCAGATTATTGTAGCTACCACTAAACATATACCTTAGGGTGACACTTATTTTCGAAAGTTTGAATTTTTATCGGGACGGGCGTGTTTCTGGTTCCATTTTGTCAAAAAATATCGTGTGTAAAATATTTTTGAAATAAAACAATATTTAGAACTGCCTCAATACGGTCAAAGTTTGTATATTTTCTTGAAAAGTAGAAATTTTAGATCATGATGTTCTATGCCTCTAGCAAATAAAATATCACTTCTAGTTTGTTCAAGCTACTAATCTTGACCTAAAACATATAACTGGACTTCATACTTTCAACTCTAGGTCCCCCTCAACTCGAGTATTAGCCCCTCAAGGGGGGGGGGGATCATGGGCGCCCATCTCCCTCTCATTGTTGCCTACTTTGCAGAGGTCACGGTGGACTTGCGGGCGGTTGGGAAGTCACAGCGGTGCTTCTCGACCACTTGTAAGAGGAACTGCCTTTGGTCTTCACTCTTGGTAAGGGCCAGGTTGAAAGACTGCATCAACGCCACCCCGCGCTCCGCGAAGTCATTGACAACTTGAAGGGCCTGGACTCGGTGGGATGCGGCGATGAAGGCTGGGTCCATCCACCACTCCTCCGGATCCTTGAGCAGGAAGGCGGTGCTGATGTCCAGAACCTTGAAGAACTCCTTTGATGTAGTCGTTGTGAACTTGGCCAATGTCTTGTTGGCGATTGAGGCAGTGGACAGGTCCACATTGATACGCCGCGGGGGATCCTCCGATCCTTCCTCTTCTTCCATCGCTTTAATCATCTCCCGCTTTGTCGCCAAGTCGATACCCTCGTCGAAGATGGCCAGGGTGACGAGGCGCTCGCTCAAGTACCATAGGTGCCTGGCGAAGACTGTCGCCGTCGCCTTGGCCACCGCTGAGTCCGGATAATAGACGAGGGCCTTGAGCAGCGCGAGGTCCGCGGCTGGGGCCGTTGCCGGGAGCGGCGCTTTGTACCAGGCCGTCACGTAGATGGACATGGCGAAGATGGTGAATCGCCGGATTCCAGCCGCTTCGCCTGACGACATCTGAAACTGTTACAGGAACAGTTTGATGGCATAGATGACTTTTGCCATCCAGCGCGCGCGATGGAAGGCGCCGGGACGAGCGAACCGGGCACCCCGCTTGTTCGGACCGCCCAGCACAATTACAGAGAGCTCCAGAAGTTCCCTGTAGTCATCACGTGGATGTTGACCGTCGAGGAGGCGGCTGAATTCGATCAGCAGGTCGTCGCGGGCGTCCTTCAGGTGCTGCGGCATGGTTCCATCCTCGAAGGGCTTCGCTTTGGTTTGATCGATGAAGTCCCACTGGGCGGCGAATCGTTTGAACAGGAGGATGTCAGGACCAGTAGAGGGACCGAGGCACGCCGTGAATGCCTTCTCGCACACCAGTTCGTGGATGTGGTGGCGGCAAGCCAAATGAAGCACTGTCTTCTCGAGTTTCTGCTCAATGATATAGCAAGCTCCTCCTGAGAGTCCTGTGTTTGAGGCGGTGGTGTCAAAAGAGAGGGCACAGATCCGTCCCTGATGTCCCAATCCTCGAGGGCAGAGAGGACGGCTTCCCCCATGGCGCGGCCGGTGCCGTCGGGGAGGCTGGGCACAGCCAGAAGCTTGTCGACGTTCTCCCCAGACACCAGAACTGGAAGGCGATCTTCAGCAGGGCCTCCGTCAGCCGCTGGTACGATTTTCCCGTCCCAGTGAACGGTCAGCGGCACAGTAGGATGGAAGGCTGCCTTCATTTCCGCTGCTGCCATAGCACGGAACTTTGCTCGGTCGCGGCGGGAGGATTCGCGGTTCAAGACCAGCTCCTCAGGGTCGTGGCCCAAGCTCCTCGCAGCCGCCGACAGCAAAAAAAAACCACCTCGGTCGGTAAGTTTCGTCCGATCCATCGCTGCGGAGAGATCAGGGGTGATCATCTTTTTCGACACGCGGAATCGCTTGGGTGGTAAAGGGGTCGTAGATGCTTCTGCATTCGACGTGGACGGGCCCGGGAGAGAGAGCTCTTCCTCTTCTTCTCGGCGACGACGCCGTGTCGGTGACCGAATCAGGCTGCTTGCACCTGAGCTGGAGCTCGATGCCAGTTCGACGAGTTCTTCTCGGCTCTCTCTGTTCGCCCTTTCATCATCTTGCCGGCGGCTCCTTTCCGCTTCCTGTCTCCTCGCACGCTCCTCCTCAGTGTGCAGCGTCATGTCACGTGTGGAGGAGATGCGGCCGCGCCGCACCTCGGCCCTTTGTCCCGTCAGGAACTCCCTGTCCTCTTCGATTGTGATCATCGACATCGCCTGTTCGTGTGCGATGTCGAAGAGGCGGTCAAGGGATGAGAGGAACTCGGCCTCGTTCCTGATTTGGGTCACAGTGCGCCGTTTCGAGTTCTTGTTCAGAGCCCGCCACTTCTCGTACATTCGGAGAACCTTGTCCCTTGCGCGTTGGTCTTTCTGCGTAGGAATACGGGACCGCTCCCAGAATTCCTTGACTGCGGTCACTGTCTCAGTGGCTGCTTCCTTGATCGGCTTCTTGACGTCAAGGTGAAGGTGGAAAAAGTACTGAAGCGCCTGCTTTCCCGTAGGCAGCATGCTTCCTGTGATGCTGTGTTCCACGGTCCCCAGGAGATAGACTGCTGTTTTAGATCTTGTTGCCGAAGCCATCACGTCGTTTCAGAACTCACTGAAAAAGAGAATGAAACACTGTTAGTGTTGGCAAAACTCGTCCCAACCCATTTTCTACTTAGAATAACATGTTCTTTCGCCTGTATCAATATTTGGATAAACTCGTGTTACACCCTGTATAATACCTCATTTTAGTCTTCTGTACACCAGTGTGGAAGACTAAACCAACGACTCTGACCGTCCATCTGTCTGTCTGTTATCATTTTTCAACTCAGAAACTACAGCAGCTATCGAAACGAAAACTGACATGATAACAGAATGCCATGAGTACTTTTCGACAAAAAGTATAAACTTTGACCTCGTTGAGGCAGTTCTAATTATTATTTTATTTCAAAAATATTTTACACACAATGTTTTTAGATGGAATGACACCAGAAATGCGCCCGTCCTGATAGAAATTCCCAAAAAATGAAAAACACCCCAAATAAGTGGCACCCTAATATACCTTACTTCCAAATATGCACATGGTAAATACTGGCATTTTCTTTTTTAGCACCACTTTTGTTTCATTTAACCTACACATTGTTCACTGGTATAACCTCCTTGTTTCTGGCACAACCTACAGTTTCCACCCAGAACACCACCAACCTCCTTTTGGGTCACAACATTTACTGTTCTTTTCTTGCTTGATTCACTTCACTGTCTCTATTTCCCTTAACACTGGATCAAGAGACCAGGACCCATAAATTTGATGGTAGTGTTCTTCCCACACTATACCATGGGGAAATCTGGCAAATAACCCCTTTGTTCATCCACCACTCTAGCCAGGTGTATTCAATCACATATCTGGGAATTCAAGTTTTAAACCAGAGTATCAGTAGGAATAGTGAAAAAAAGAAAAGGAGGAAAAACCAAATCAAGGGTAGGAGTGCCACCTTATTCCTGTCAAAGGAAACTAAACAAAAGGAAAGAATGGGCCAAATCCTCTCTACCCCCCCCCCCCCCCCCTTTTTTTTTTTTTAAATCACTGGAATGTCAATTAGTAGTAAGCTAGTAGCATGCATCATTCCATATTTTCCTCAGAGGTTTATCCCTGCTGCTTACTCCCCTAGAACGGGGGCCATTCCAGGAGATCACCCAATGCATGTCACCACTCCAACTCAGATTTTGATGAAAATTGACATACAGGGTTTTTCCGGGTGCTGATTTCACTGGTCAAAATTAAAAAGTTCTATGACCCATAGTTTTTGAGATATGGGCCCCCACTTTACCACCTAACTTTAATAGGCAATAACTCCCAAACATCTTACCATGGACCTATAAAACTATACATTTTTAAAATCAGCATGAAGAGATATATTAAATGATATCACATTCAAATGTGTAGAACAATAATGAAAAATATGTATATTTTGACATTTTAACGTCTGCAGACTTAAATAGAGAACTACAAATGATGTATACACATGGATGAAAATAAATGGCAAAAGTGCAAATTGAACACACACATTACATCAAGTTGATTCATAATTACACAAGTTTTTTAAACTCATTTTCTGGGAAAACATATTGAATATGCATTGTTCCTGGCTTTAAAGTTGGTGTGCTTAATAAACCTAAAATTTTATCTCTTGATATGTGGCATGTATCTCTAATTTGTGGAAAGTAATAGTAAACACTATATCCTGATGGGTGCAAAAAGCTAACCTCAAAGTCATCAAATTCTTCATTATAGGAATGTACGAATCCCAACCATTTCTGATCATTTAAGTACAAACTATGTACTCTCCTATTTTTGGATTGACTTCAACATTATCTTCACCCAGAAAAGCTTTGCTTATACTCCCCACCCCACCTCACCAACTTCATCAGAAGATAATGCAAATGTTTTTATTTGCATTAATAGGTACCATATAAATCTCTGGAATTTTTGTGTTCCTGTTAGCCACGTACTTTTTTCATATCACTTAAAATTTTTTCCATAGCTTCAATTTCTTCAGAATTTATTGAAAAAAAATTTATGCTGTCACTTATATTGTTTAAACAAAGTTCAAACATGTCTTCTGGTGTTAATATTTGATTTGCGAATGTTCTCTGCATACAGATCTTTTCACTGTACCCCAATCCCATCACAAGCACTCTTACCATGGCTTGTGGCAAAGAAATGCCACTCACATTCCAGCCCAAAATCTTCATGTTCACAAATGTTAAAGTTGAAATGATTTTTATATTGTCCTGCACATACATCAGTAAAATGTAATTTTTTGATATGAAGGTGGGATTTTCTAATAATAGGTGAGTGTATTTAAAAAAGTGTAAACCATTGTAGTGTTATGTTTTGTATTTGGAGATAAAAAACAATAACTTGAATGTTTTGTTTCATTACTTTCTGGTTCCTTATAATATAACAAAAAGTGATGCACTGTGCATTGGGTATTTTCCCAATGAAAACCTTGGGCTGCATCCTGTACTACAAATGAGTAGTTTTCTGAAAAGTCACCAAGAACTACAGCTGTATGGCTATTTAAATTATTCTTCAAGTTTTTTAGAAATGCACTCTGCTTCTTCGCTATAAAGTGATGATGTGTCACTGTGACAATTTTTGTGCTTAATGAATTTATAAAATCATCTACAGATTCTGTTTTTTTCAACCATATTGCATCAATCTGTAGTAACCCATTGTTTATATTTTATTTCCTCACATTTAGGATCATTAACACTGAAAAGTGAGCAAAAAATTCTTAATACCTTGTTCTTTTGGACAGAGATTACATATTTGCATCATGCAATTCCTGTTGTTGACATCGCCTACTGCTTTCTCCATAAGAGTTGTATATTCCAACCCTTTGACACCCAAAGCTGAGAATTGTATTTTGGCATTCTGGTGACATACATACATACACACACACACACACACACACACACACATACATACATACATATATACACATACATACATATATACACATACATACATATATACACATACATACATATATACACATACATACACACATACATACACACCACACACATACACACACACACACACATACACATATATACACACACACACATATATATATATATATATATATATATATATATATATATTACTATATATATTTGGGGACTAGCTGGATTATTTTTATAGAGACAAAGCTTCTTTCAGATTCATTAACACCAGTCTTTTCTGCACAGATTCTTTATACCCACTTTCAATTTCTGATACTCAGGCAGTCTTTTGTACCTGTGCACAAATGACTAATTTCATCTGATTTGAAAAATTTCTGAACAGAATCTTTAGTACCTTTAGTTATTACTTTTTCTTTTGACATGGGTTCAATTTCAGGAATAATTCCAAGTCCTTGTTTTATATTTCTGCTTTTCTTAACTAAATATTCAGTTGTCTGTAATAGATTTATAGTTTTTAATATGGTAAATGGAGATAATGTCAATATTTTGAGTTTCTGCTCATAACTGTCAGTAGAATGGAAAGCTTCAACCAGTTCATTGATGAGATGAATCATTGACCTGAAACAAATTCATGAATGTATAATAGCTATAAACAAAACATTATATGTGCATATTAAATTTTTTGGATTATAATATTGATTTCAAGTGTAACAAAATCAGCATTCTTTGAGATAGTCAAATTAAACCAAAAATTATTTTGTGACCAAATGAATTCCAAATGATTTAATGGGCCCATTGATCTCCAATCTTTAGGGAATTGTGCTTCTTGTTTCTACTATCAAAGGTGAACACCTACATTTTGTTTTTATGCTTCAGTTTTAGTTTAGGTATATTCCTACTTAATAATAGTGTATCATTTTAAAATTCATACCTTTGAGTTTCATGATCCAACTTTGTAGCTTTTGATGGGCTTGGGATCTCAATTTCTAAAGTTGTTTCTAGCTTTTGTTTTAAAGAATGACGTGCTTTTTCTATTGTTTGAATAGCTTTTGCTTTATTTCTTGAGGAACCCAAACCATCTGAAATTTTTGAATTAATAAATATTTGACTCCATTTGATATATGGAAAACCATGGGAAAACCACAATATCAGCAGCCGCTAATTCAAAAGGATGTTCAGTTTTTATCTTCAAGGTTGGTGGGATGATAGGCTGACTAGCTACTTTATACAATTGACAGGTGTCACAGGTAATACAGATGTCACTAGCTACTTTATACAACTGACAGGTGTCACAGGTAATACAGATGTCACTAGCTACTTTATACAAATCCAGGTGCCATACAAACAATCGCAAAGCTTCCACCAACTTATTACGCCCAATATGTGCCATTTCCATGTGGAAACAGGACCATATCCATGAGCAATGTGAAAGGTACTACACAGCTAATATACCCAGTCCTACTTTGATGTACTGTCACCCCACTCCTTAACTGTAATTCCCTCCAGTTCTGCTTAAACTTCCTCAAGGCAGGTTTGCCCTCTGGTAGGGGGCTTTGATTGGGCCAATAGTCCATGCACCTGTCGCAACAATCAGTTCTGTATTTGCATCAGAATAACTGATTCTGAGTCAAGCAACTCTCAGTTCACTATCCATTTCTTGCCTTCCTCAAATACTGTACCCAACTCTGGCTCCTCTGCTTCTGTGTCTGGTACCTCTTCCTCCATGCATGCTGCCTCATCTAGCGCCTCTACTCCAAAACAGTCCACTAACTCTGGGTCTCCGTATGACCATTCAGCTACATCAAACTTCATTTCAATGTCAGTCATAATTAGATAGTTTGAACCTAACAAGAAACAGTACGGGGGACTATTCTCTGGGGTTATTGCAAAAGGTAGTTGGATCTTTTCATCTCTACCCTGAATAGTCAATTTTACCAGTCCTAAACAGGGTACCAATTTCACACCAATCCCAGTCAAGATTATCTGGCAAGACTGTACTGATATTTCTTCTTCATTCACTTTTAAACTCTTAACCACTGACTCCATGTATTATGACATCATAGTTTTCATTGCCTTCAAGTGCATCTAGGACATTGTTATAATGCTCTATTTAGTTGTGATAGGCATGATCTTCCTGATCAGAATCAGTGTTGATTTTTGTTGAATCTTTCCAATGTCTCCAAGAAGTCAGATTTTCTCTGACTATTCTTTCAAATATTTTGGTGAGGTGGGATGTCAAGGACACTGGTCTATAGTTCTTTGCTCGAGATCTATCCCAGCCTTTATATATAGGGACCATGTTTGCTCTTTTCAAGATGCTTGGTATTTCCCCAGTGTCTAGGGATCTTCTCCATATCCAGTATAAGGGTGTAACCATTTCATTTTTACAGTTTAATTCCATTTGTCCAGACCCACAGTTGAATGTGATTTCATTTGTCCTATAGCTCTCGCTACATATTCTGGGGTAAAATCAGTCTGTTGTACATTCTCCTTGCAATTTCTCTTTGAAGAATGCACCTATGTTGGGTATCAGCTTATTATCACTATTATTATTATTATTATATTGTTAATTCCAAGTATGCTACATATACTTAGAAATGCATTGAATTGAACTGAATAACGTTTTATTAAGAAAATAAATACAATTGTCTTGCAATTCACAGTGACAAGCAGTTGTGAAGCTGGACTATTTATTTAATTTAATTTGCCCTTAAGCTGCCAGAAAATGCAGTTAAAGTTGTAAAAGTGCCATAACTTTTGAACTTTTGAAGCTATTTCGTTGAAACAATCTTGATAGATAAGTTGCCTGGGCTACTAGATTGTGGATGGGATTCAATGTCGAAAAGTGGAAAGTCCTTCATTTTGACATAATGGAAAACTTTATAGTTATGAAATGCGAGTCAAGGAAGAAGATATTAGCATTGTAGTTAGTAGGGATCTAAAGTTTTCTAAATATTGCCTAGAGGCTTAGAAATAAGGAAAATAAAATTATTGAGAGGAATGTTTATCTACAAATTTCCTTATTTTTTGTAACTATTCTTTTATTAGTAGCCTTACAAAACTGCATTCAAGCTTCATCACACAACGATAGGCAGAATATAAGAGTACTACTGTATATATTTTGAAGGTGTGCGATGTAGGACAACCAAGCTTTTTCCTAGCTTAAAAAGGATAAAGTGGAAGATTAAAGGAATTGGGTGCATTTAGTTTTGAGAGGTTGTTTGAGGAGGTGATACGATACAGATGTTCAAAATGTTCTCTGGTTTAGACAATATGGATGTAACCTTTTCTAATTGGAGTCTGATAGAAAAATTTGAAAAACTAAGAAAATTAGAAAACAAAAGTTTATAAGTTGGATCTATGAAAATACTCTTTTTTGAGTTGTGTAGTAGTAGGTTTTTGGAATAACTTGCCAAAAAATAGTAAGTGGTAAATAGTAGCTCATTAGTTAGCTTCAAGTAGGCTGTTTCATTTGGTATGTAAATATTTCAGGGGGGTCATTCCATGACAAATCATGCAGTGGTCAAAACCACACCCTCATAGATTTTGCTTAAATTTGGTTTATAGAAGGGTCTATGCTAGTAAGTACCAAATTTTAAATATCAGCTCAATCATAGTTATGGTTCAAAAGTTATGTCCCCCCCCCCCTTTATTTGGGGGTGGGTGGGGTGAAAACTGTAAATATTCAAACCACCGTAACTCACTCCCTAATTGATATAGACCAGTGATTTAAAGTGTGTATGAAAGGTAATTGCGCGCACAACAAATTAGCATAAGTAGAAAAAATGGCTAAAATTAACAGAAAAAAGCTACACTTTATTCCATTTGAAGGGTCCTGCACCCGCTAAATTACAGATTTTTTTTTTAAAATTTTCACATTATACAAAAAATGAGTTTCAACCTTATTCTATCAATATATGAAAAGAAATGTGTGTGTATTTGCATATAAAATAGGTATTTACAGATTTCAAAATGGCTATTTTTACTTAAGACTAATTTTTACAAATTCATGTAAGCTGTTAGGTAATTAATACATTGCAATTTACACATGGTGCAATAATTCTTAGTGCTAATAATCTATACCTACCTAAGCTTATGTATAGTTAATTTTCAACAGATTTTTATCCATGTTTTGGTTCCAAACTCCCACTAAGTTCTTGAACTTGCTTTGGATTGAAGGAGTAAATAATCTTAACACCAGGCTTGATATTTGGCATCATCATGATAGAAATCGTATCACTTTGTTTTATCCAGCAAACATCCTCTTTCATTGGAAAATAACACTGAGTGGTAGATCCTGATGGTGAGGAAACTGATTTTATAATCACCATATTCTTCTGAAGTGTCTTAGATAATTCCAAACCAAACTTTATCATCATATTTACAGGCAACATACTGGCCAATTTGATACTCATCTTTTTCAACTAGTTGACGGTCTTTATCTAGTTCAGCCACAGTACTTATTCTAAACAATTTACAATTATCAGAATCAGATGTCTGATAAGCTTGTATTAGGTTTTCTGACTGGTACGAACCTGTGGAAACCCCATGTACCTTTAACAGGTAAAGCTTCATTAAACCTACTAGAAAGATTGAATTTATCCATGAACCTCTCCTTTGTAACATACAAACAAATAATTGAATTAAAGTGTTCAGTGCAAAAATCATAGAAAGCTCTTGGTGTTAGAATATGACCAGTATCAGTACGTTGCAAACTAGCCTTTGCTACAACTCTTTTAATAGTTCCTCCAATACCATCACAAGCATTTTTCCCATGACTTGTGGCAAAGAAATTCCACTCAGCCTTCACACCAAAATCCTGTTCATGATAGCATAGATTGCTGAAATTATATTTGTTTTTGTATTGGCCTCCACACCCATCAGAGAAATAAATTACTTTTTGTACATTGGGGAATTTCTGTTTAATATCCTTCATTAAATATTGCTGAAAAGTGTGAACTGCTGATGTTGAGTGCTCAAGACAATTGCTAATAATACAGTAACTAGTATGAATTAATTCCTCATCTTTCATGTGATACACCACAAATGGATGGAGGGTCACCTGGTCATTTGTCCAGTGAAAACTTTGTGGTTCATCTTGAGTGATGAATGAATAGTTTTCTGCAAAATCCCCTAGCACAAGTATTTCATCACAGTGAAGATTCTGTTTCATAGTCTTCAAATACTGACTGGCTTTTTGCAATGTAGTGGTGCCTAGTAAGAGATGTTTTCTGAAAGGTGTTCAATAAATTCATCTGGAGAAGCTATATGAGTTTCCAATGTTGATCTATCTGTATTATCCACTGAACATTTGACAGAATCTCTGCTTGTCAAGGAAGGTATAGTATTTAAGAAATTAAATATGCCTATGCTACCAGGACATTCTCGACATCCATGTAACATTAGGCCTGTTCAAAAATCAACTTTTTCTTATTTTCATAGGTTTCTGTACATTTTCCCATGCTTTTTGACCTGAAAAAGCCGAAAATCACAACTATTTTGACCTAGGATGTTGGGAAGCATTGCCGCATGGAGCTTTAAATTTTCTGCCTTGAAATCGGCCAAAGCGCCAATTCCAGGGTCCCTTGAATTATGTTTTGCACTTTAACTTTTGATCTAAACAAATTAGGTATCAAATGAAAGAGCATAAAATTAATAAAATAATAAATAATAATAATAATAATAATAATTAATAATAATTATAATAATTATCTATCATTTTTCAGGAAACAACAGAAACTCAATCAGAATCTAGAAAACCATCTACAAGTTACAACTTCACAATGGCATTAAGCAAGGAGCTGAGGGAGCTCCGTGGGTGCACAGTTGATATCTCAGAACCTCCACGTACTGTCCACAGGCAGGTGTCAACTGGGCCATCTACCAGATCTCTCACTGAAACTTTCCTGGTTGGATACCCTTCAGCTTTTATCAGTGGTTCCCAGCTTCCCACCAACAGACAGGCGTTCCAGTATTTCCTTAATCTTCAGAATTTACCGGAAAATGCAGGGAGGCCCATGGTTCAAGACCTTGCATATGAAACAGTTGAATCTATCATCCCATTCTGGCAGATGGCTAGGATCAAGACAATGACCAAGTACAACGCAATGAAGCTCTTCATGAAACTACATGAGAAACATCGTGCTCTGGTGAAAAGCAAAGGAAGAGCAAGTAACCCTGGAGGAAAAAGAGGAGCATTTGTGCTGGAATTAGACAGCCTGTTCGATATAGGAGCTCCAGATGCAATCCAGGAAATACAGAACAACAGACTGTTATCCAGAGAGAAGAAAGATGAGGATATCAGGTTCTACGAAGACCAAAAGACTGAGAGGAAAGGTCATATGTCTGGTCATGACAAGATTTTTGAGACAAGATCCCTGCAGCAAGCAGCGAGGAATGAAAGACTGCAGCATAGACAAGAACAAGGTAAAACTAATTACTTTGAACGTCACAAAAAGTTTTAAGTTTTACTCCATTGCGATATTTAGCATGTACTTAACAATTACTGTCTTAACATGTACTATTTTACAGCTGCAGCAGAACAAGAGGCAGTTGTTCATGTGGATGACATTACCTGGGGTGACTCAACTGACAACGACGCTAACACAGAGGACATGGATTACCATCAGCCTCGTCCTGGATGTTCTCACCATCAAGACACTGTGACTAGTGTGACTTTGACATTTCCAAGGAAGGTCATGGAATGTGATGTCATCTGCAATACAGCTGATCGTCTTGGTTTATCAGACAATCAAGTTACTGCCATGGTTTCTGCCACCTTGAAAGCTGGAGGGGCTGATCTGGATAACTTCGTCATCTCAACCTCAACAACACGTCGCAACAGAATGCTGTCCAGGTATAATATCAGCCAGAGTCACATGTCCAAGTTTTGTGAAAACCCCCACAGTACGCTGCCTTACACTGGGATGGAAAGTTGCTCAAAGATGTCTTGGGCAGTGAACCTGGAAGTACCTCAGAGACTTTAGCTGTGCTAGTGTCTGGTCCACCTTCATACACTGAAGGAAAGTTATTGGGAGTACCTGTCATCGACAATTCTTCTGGCACAGCTCAGGCTGAGGCTTCAATGGATTTACTGGAGACATGGGAACTTACGGATAATGTTACTGCCCTTGTTTTTGACACTACATCCAGTAACAGTGGAGTTCACAGAGGAGCTGCCAAACTGCTAGAGAAAATGCTGAACAAAAAGGTGTTTTATCTGGCCTGTCGACATCACATCCTGGAAATCCTAGTAGAAGCTGTTTGGGAAGGTGAAGGGGCCAGATAATCCCTGGTTTGAGCATCTGAAGGATGTTTGGACGGACTTGTCCAAGGAAAACCCAAAGATGCTGGCTATCAACAGCAAATGGCTGAAGGAAAAGAAGAACAGTGAAGAAATACTCCAAGACATTCTAACAGCAGAAAGGCTTCCAAGAGCCGACTACAGGGAAATGGCTGAACTGACAGTCATTGTTCTTGGAGGAACGCCTCCTCGAGGTATTCACTGGAGTCGACCAGGCGTCATTCATCAGGCCAGATGGATGGCCAGAAACCTGTACTCCATGAAAATGCTGATGTTTGCAGATCAACTTGAGTACGACGAAGACACTGTATCAAAGCTGGAAAGACTCAACACCTTCCTTGCGCTGTTCTACACTCCTGTATGGATGATGTCAATGTCTGCTGCAGATGCTCCCGTGAATGATCTAAGTCTAATCCAGGACATGTTGAAGTACAAGAAAACTGACCTAGAGCTTGCTGATGCAGTACTTAATAAGATGGAAAACCACAAATGGTACCTGATGCAGGAAGTCGTGCCATTTGCCCTGTTCAGCAGTAGATTGAGTGACACATTGAAGCACGACATTGCTGCCCAGTTACATGCCACTGAGAAGCCAGACAGCTTCAGAACAGGAAAGCCCCTATTCCAGAGAGTCACAGCTAAGACCACCCTGGTTGATCTCATTGGCCCAGAATCACATTTCCTGCTGGACACACTGAACATTGGATCCGAGTGGCTTCTGGAACCTGTCACGTCTTGGCCACAGAATGAGGACTACAGAAAAGCGTTGGACTATGTTAAGAATCTGAAAGTGGTGAATGACATTGCTGAACGTGGTGTCAAGATGAGAGCGACTTTGCAAATGTCATAACAACAGATGCCAAGCAAAGGGACTATCTCCTTCAAGCTGTGGAGTTCAACAGACGCCGCTTTGACAGCTTCAAGAAACAAACTCTCAACAACTGACTGTGTAAATGTCATTACGAAATTAATCATCATGTAATGCTTTCACTTCTTGTTCGATTAGACTTGACAAAATGTTAATCTCAAATTTGTGTCATGAATAAGGCGCCTTGTCTGCCTTGAGTGTGAGAAAACGAATTTTGTGATATTTCTGAAATCTTTGTATGTACCAATGTGCCATTTCTTGTTCCAAGACTATCATAATTGTATAAGTTAGAAAGAGGATTAAAAACACTTTAATTTGGTGCCTATTTTGTTGCTCTATCTTGTTTAGATAAAACGTTATAGTGCAAAACATGATTCAAGGGACCCTGGAACTAGTGCTTTTGGCCGATTTCAAGGCAGAAAACTTAAGGCTCCATGCGGCAATGCTTCCCAACAACCTAGGTCAAAATGGTTGTGATTTTCGGCCTTTTCAGGTCAAAAAGCATGGGAAAAAGTACAGAAACCTATGAAAATAAGAAAGTTGATTTTTGAACAGGGCTAATGTAACATGCATGTAGAGGAATTTATATCACACTTTTTTCCATAAGTGGTTTTTCTCTGCAATTGTTGATACTGAGAGTTTAGGATTCTGGTGGTGGGTGCAAACACAAACTGAGTGGGTTCCTTTTCCTCCAGCAATTACACACCATTTAGGCCTCAGATTGGCAAAGGTAGAAAACCCTATGCTATTATCATTGTTTTCTTTATATTTTGAATAGAATTCTTTTAAATTTCCTAGTAATAGACGTTTTTGCTTGTACTCTTTTTCACCATCTTTATTTCTTATGCTAACACAGATTTCCCTGCACACAAACGACTAAATTCTTCTTCGTAGAATTCCTTTATTTCAGATTATATCTTCGGTTAGTTTTCTTCCTTTACTGTAGATAGGAATCTGTGGCATAATATCAGGTGTGTTTTTCAAATGTCTGGCTTTGTTAACCATGTATCTGGTTGCACCAAACAAATCCGATGTCCTAGAAATAGGAAATGAGAGAGTATCTGAAGCCTCCTTTTGTACGATGATGTAGATTTGAAGTCTTGTACGAGACATGATTTATATTATTCAAGAATTAAGGAAGTACTGTACTTCATGAATTTGAATGTATACCAGTATATTTGGTATATGGGATGTCACATTTTAGGAAATATAGCTAATGTCTATATATATATATATATATGCATATGCATATAACTGCAATGACCGCGCAGTATATAAATGAATAGAAACGACATAAGTGTTAAGGAACGTTTCTGCACACGAGGAGGAGAGATAACGAATAAATGAAAAATGAGGCGAACCGCCCAGGAATCGAATCCAGGGCCTTCCAATTGCCGGTTGAATGCGCTACCATTATGCTACGGACATCACTTAATCACAAATCGAAATTCTCCCACATAGGGCAGAAACCAATGCCCTGAGAGGGCACCCTCGCAAATCGTGAATATGCGCATATAACTGCAATGACCGCGCAGTATATAAATGAATAGAAACGACATAAGTGTTAAGGAATGTTTCTGCACACGAGGAGGAGAGATAACGAAATTTTTCATTTATTCGTTCTCTCTCCTCCTCGTGTGCAGAAACGTTCCTTAACACTTATGTCGTTTCTATTCATTTATATACTGCGCGGTCATTGCAGTTTTATATGCGCATATTCACGATTTGCGAGGGTGCCCTCTCAGGGCATTGGTTTCTGCCCTATGTGGGAGAATTTCGATTTGTGATTAAGTGATGTCCGTAGCATAATGGTAGCGCATCCAACCGCCAATTGGAAGGCCCTGGATTCGATTCCTGGGTGGTTTGCCTCATTTTTCATTTATTCGTTATCTCTCCTCCTCGTGTGCAGAAACGTTCCTTAACACTTATGTCATTTCTATTCATTTATATACTGCGTGGTCATTGCAGTTATATGCGCATTTTCACGATTTGCGAGGGTGCCCTCTCAGGGCATTGGTTTCTGCCCTATGTGGGAGAATTTCGATTTGTGATTAAGTGAGGTCCGTAGCATAATGGTAGCACTTCCAACCGGCAATTGGAAGGCCCTGGGTTCGATTCCTGGGCGGTTCGCCTCATTTTTCATTTATTCGTTATCTCCTCCTCGTGTGCAGAAACGTTCCTTAACACTTATTTCATATATATATATATATATATATATATATATATATATATATATATATATATATATATATATATATGCAAACATGACTACCTATATACAGGTATTTACATACATACATTAATAGTTCAGTCATCTCATTAATTATTTCTAGTTTCTTACCTCTCCAAATCTGCTTCTTTGAGATGGTTTACTTCAGTGGCAAATGCAGCTTCCAACTTAGTCTTGAGGGAGGTTGAAGCTTTTTTTTTATTTTTGTGAAATTGCCTTTGACCTGTTTCCACTGCTCAGGGCATCTGAAAAATATTTGAAATACAATTAATTAATAAATATAAGTATGACACATCTAGTGGCAACAACCTGAATTTCTGAACTGAAGTATATTTTTTAGATAATTTCATGTGTGTGTGTGTATGTATGTATGTATGTATGTATAAGACAACTAATCTGAATTAAATTTCAGCTGACAGTATAAAAATGCATTATCTGTACACACATTAATAGCTAGTTAGTTACGTAATTTCACTGGGGTAACATGAAGTTGCTCCAAAGTTGCATTAAGATCTTCTCGTTGAATATCTTTATCGGTTTCAGTACATTTTCTTGGAATTTTTTCTTGGGATATGTCAGGTGAAGCAGTCGTACTTTCAATACTACTAGTTATTGCTTCTGGCAGTCTGAATAATTCTTCAGGTTTTGCTTGTTTATTAATTAATTTCAGGCAATTTATACAAACTTCTGATTCATCACTGAAATTATATTTAGGGTCACTATTTTCAACAACAAGCTTTGGAAGTGGCCTCAAGTTTCGCAGAATAGGTTTTTTGTGCAGTTCAAAAGGGTTGCAACAGCGCTTGTTATAGCTTTTATGTGTAGAAATTTTCATCAAACACTTATTTAAAACACTATGCATATAAGTAAATGTACATAAATGTGTTCAAATAAAAAAAAATATACACTAATTAAATGAACACAGTGAATGCTTTGTGCATCACAGAAAACAAAATAAAGATATCTCTAGTTAGGCAATAGCTATCCTGGGTAAGATTGCCACTTTTTTAATGTCAACATGGGATTTTTTGTTCAACCAATTTACCCAACAATCAAATGGGGGAAGATATTTTATGGCAAGTACTAGTGTTTTATGTTTAGTTCTTAGAATACTAGTTTAACACATGTATTTACATTTTTAACAAATACACCAATCTACAGTATATATCAGAAGGCAATGAGAATGTTGAACAGTTTGTTAGAAAATATTCTCAAGTGAAAGTAGTCATTTTCAAATCTGTAAATACCTATTTTATATGTAAATACACATTTCTTTTCATATATTGATAGAATAAGGTTGAAACTCATTTTTTGTATATATATATGAAAATTTTAAAAAATCTGTAATTTATGGGGGGCAGGACCCCTTCAAATGGAATAAAGTGTCGTAACTTTTTTTCTGTTAACTTTAGCCATTTTTTCTGCTTATGCTAATTTGTTGTGTGGAATTACCTTTCATACACGTTTTAAATCACTGTTCTACGTCAATTAGGGACTGAGTTACGGTGGTTTCAAAATTTCCAGTTTTCCTTCCCCCCCTCAAAAAAGGGGGGAGCATAACTTTTGAACCATAACTCCATAACTAACTTGATTAACACAAACGTTACGTGTGAGCGAGGCTTTGTGCTGAAACGTAACGGAATATAACTCCATCTCTTCTACCACCCTACCACTCCTACCTAGAACAACGTGAAAAAAGTGTTAGCAGCTGACGAGGAAGCTTCTAACAGTGGCTGCATCCTCCAGCGCGGGACACGTCAACGCGAAGAAGAGGCGACGTCAAACCAAAACATCAACGCGCTGGTGGCCGAACTTCCTCAAATCTCCGTGAAGCGGGTTGTCTACGGTTTGCCAGACTGGCAGTCGACGGCCTGTTGCGTGGCACGGTCAGAGTGCCGATCGGCTCCCGGGGCCGGACCTATTCTCAGCGTGCTATTTTTTCAATTACAGGGAGCAATTGCGTGCTCCCCGAACTACTATTACTCTCTGGCGACATTAAGACTAATCCAGGCCCCACTACAACTTACACATGTCACCATACACAAAGACACACACACAATAGCACTATGAGACACATACAGAAGTATAATATTAACATATTACAGTACAACGTAGATCGCCTCACAAACAAAATCATGCAGCTTAGGGAATTCTTACATAAACAAAACATTCACATAGCACTTATACAAGAAACAAAACTAAAACGCGCACACAAAACACCCACCATCCCTGACTTCACGGCGATCCGTCAAGATCGTACTGGGGGTAACGGGGGTGGACTCATCACTTACATACGTAAAAGCATTAGCTACACTGATGCTACCCTAAACATTACAAACAATCCAAGCAGATAACACGATAGAAATACAGGCAGTTAACATTAAAACACACGCAAAACACACCACCACACTAATCAACATTTACATCCCACCAGATAGTTCACCTCAGGTACCAGCCAATTACAATCCACAGTTACACAATCTGGCCTCTCTCACTAATGTCATCTTAGGAGGAGACTTCAACATAAAGACACTAGTTGGTACCTGCACAACCAAAACAACACCAGAGGCGCCAACATAGCCACACAACTAAACAGCCTCTTCATTCTTAACAATACAGAAGAACATATACACACACCACATCAAGCAGGATACTCAAACTCCTCCCCAGACATAACGTTCTGTTCCCCCTCACTAGCAACACACACACAATGGAGAACAGAAAAACAACTGTCATCAGACCACTTGCCCATCATCATTACAACACATTCTACACACTGCCCCAACAGCCTTAGGCACACTTACAGAAATTACAAGAAAGCTGATTGGGAACAGTTCACCACATTAAACAGCACACCCATCATAAACATCAATACAGCACTCAAGACATTTAATCAGATCATCAATAATGCAAACAAATACATACCCAAGGGCAACATTAGGAAATACAACCCAAATTACACTAGAGAAACAGCCCACCTCATAAGGCAACGTAACAACCTCAAATATAACACACAAACACCACACACAGAAGCCATAAAACAGCAGATAAACAGCTCAACACAGAAATAAACAACAAACTCAAAGAAAAACAAACAGAAACATTCGGGGAATTCATAACAACACTAAACCACTCCACAGATACATCCAGGCTATAAACAGCATTACCCACTCTAACAGCGGCATTCACACCTCACACGCGGCTATCTGTCGCAGCCAAAATAATATCCCAACATACACACAACAAGCTAACATTCTAGTTATTCACTACGCAAAGCTAAGTCACTTAAGCAGTGAGAACAACCAGAAACACGCACAGACAAACAGCCATACACAAGAAAACCTACGGACTCGACACGACCATTACACCCTTCAATACAGACCAGACCATCAAGATCATCAAAAACATTAAGAATTCGAAGGCTGCTGGACCAGACAACATATCTAACATACACCTTAAACACTTGGGCCCACAAGGAATACTAGCTCACAAATATCAGCACACATTCATACCAACACTGTATTATTCCTGACATATGGAAACAAGGTAAAATTATTACACCACTAAAACCAAACAAAAATCCAACAGAACCAGCTTCCTATAGACCCATTACTTTACTATGCACACCTTCCAAAGTAACAGAAAGACTAATCTTACAAATCACCAACCCACACATTCCACTATCGCCTACTCAACATGGATTCAGACCTCACCACTCAACCACGGCATTACTCACTAACCTCACGCAGCACATCATGGATGGCATCAACTCCAGACGACCAGCTCAACGTACACTATTAACAACAATAGACATTAGTAAAGCATTTGATGCTCTCCACGCTTCCCTCTCATAAACAAAATACTCAACACAAACATGCACAATAACACCAAAAGGTGGTTGAGCAACTATTTTTTAGGAAGATATTCTCATGTCACATAACAAGCTTTTTCCGAACGGGGTCCCTCAATGCTCTGTTCTCTCACCAACACACAACTTATACATGCATGACATTCCAACACCCATAGATAACAAGCTTACCTTATCATCATATGCAGATGACATCACTCTAACATCCACCCACAACAACATCGACACCGCTACAAATAACCTACAAACATACATAAACAGTATACAAGACTGGCTCACACACAATAGGCTCAAAGTAGCGCCCACAAAATCAACCATCACCTTGCTTACAAGCAACACATAAGAACACCAGGTAATTCCACAGCTTACACTAAACATCATCAACATTCCACACACTCACAGGACCAAAATACTCTGGTCCACTCCGGAGAGGGCGATCGGTTACCTGCGTGCCGCCGACTTGCTCGATCAGGGTGGGCTGATCGGAACAACAACAACAACAACTCCGATTGAGCTGATATTTGAAATTTGGTACTTACTATCGTAGACCATTCTATAAACCAAATTTAAGCAAAATCTATGAGGGTATGGTGCACTTTTTTTTTTTTCATTTGTCATGGAATGAGCCAGGGTTAATTAGACGACTTGAAATTGATATTTTACAAAACTTAATGAAATATTCTTCATGTGACTTCGATAACGTCGATAGACCCAAGTGGCTTCGTGTTTTCCAAATGTAATGTAATACATTATTCCAATGACTTTTTTATTCTAACTTAATGATTCCCAAACTGTGTGGTGCGCCACTCTAAGGCGGGTTATAAAGTGTAGTTTTGAAAATAGGGCAAAATATGGTCTTTGTAGAATTCTGAAAAAATCGCTAAACAAAAGAAATAATTCGGGAACGGGATAAATAGTAAATTACTTACGTTTTTTTAAGTTTACGAGTTTAGCAGCATTTTCACTTCCTAAGTGATTCCTTGTTTCCGAATGAATTAATAAATGGACTATTATGTACAGTTTTGTACACTGCACACATTGTAGCCTATGCTTCCTGTCTGCTTATAACAATTTTAATATTTAATAGAATTGCCCTCTTTCGAATTAAAAATAATTACATTATCGAAAATAACGGTAATAAATGGAAATTGGAATAAATTTAGGGTAAAAATTGATGAAATTTTGTTTATTTAAAAAAAAATCTTAATTAAAAGTACCAATCATACCAAATAAGCGTCTCCCATTCATAAAAATGATCGAGTGACATACTATATTGGTAAACATTTTGCTGCATCTACATTAAAGTATTTCCATACATACGCTTTTTATTACGCCCATGACTTCCTTAACCTGTTTCACTCGACTTTCAACTTCCAATGCAATTATCTTTTTTAAGTTAAACACCTCCAATATTACTTCTTTCATAACCTCTTATTTTTCTTCTTGCATTCGCCACACTATTATATGCTGACGCCTCTTCTGGCAAAGCAGATGTATGGAATGCAATTCCCATAATACAGATAGGCTTCATCACTGAAGTACTACATTATCTGCTTCTGATATGGAAGTTCCCATTTTATAATCACTTGATTGCTATTTTCATGTCTCGTGTAATAAATAAACTGAATCCCATTAATATTGTTTAAACTCCACGATTCCAGCGGCATATTTAGATACGGCATTAATATGTTCACAGTATCATCTAAATCAGTGGTTCTCAACCTTTTTTATACCAACGCCCCTTTACCAATTATTAGACCTCTCAACGCCCCCCCCCCCCCCCCCCCCCCCCCCATAAAAATTCAATTCTTAAGTCTTGGAATGTTGAATACGGTCATGCAAATCTTCCTTGGAAATGAAACAACAGCTTAACATAACATGAAATAATTTTATTCAAACAAACAAAAACGCAGTAACGTAAAATAAAAACAATGTGCCACAAAAATAATACAAAAATACTAGTGAGAGCCTTGCGCTTGGTGTTTTCCAGCCAATATCTTCACTGAAGGTTGGATAGAAGTCAGTTCAACCCAGTGCACCTGAGGCTGTTATATTAAGCCTGTTACGATATTTGGACTGCATGTAAAGGACATGGCTGAAACCCTGTTCCACTAAATATGAGGTAGGGAATGCCAAGAGAAGAAGACGAGTTCTTTTCCAAAGAACTGGATAATGTTGCCAATGTGTTGCCCACATACCACGCCAGCCAGAGGTCCGGAAGGTTACCTGGGCCTCATCGTCATTTTGTACATCAAGAAGCTCCTCCTGGATCTCAACTTCAAATTTCGTAACATCTGATTTGAAGGGCTGTACCACCCAGTCAGGGACGTCAAGCTTTTGAAGATCGCTGAATCGGATTTCCATGTCAGCCTTCATCTCTTTAAGTGGTCGATGTAACGGAGTAGATGTTCATCAGTCAGTTTCTCGGACACCTGTGAATAAATTCAATAAAAGCACATTAAAAAACAAGTAGTTTTTAAATAAAATTTCTGAAATTTATTAAAAAGTAAGTATTTAGTAAAATCAATTACCTTCATCAATTTGGGAAAATGAGCCAGCTGACGCCGTCCAATGCCTTCCTGGTATATGTTCAGCTTGGCGATGAAGCTGCAAATTACAGATTTGCAGTGAATCAGCGTCACTTCATTTCCTTGTAATTTAATGCTGATCTCATTCATTTTTTCAAAGATGTCTGCCAGGTAGAAAATATCGCATTGACTTAACAACACTTGTTCCTTGAGAGTTGCATCAGTATCCTCAAAAAACTCTAAAACTGTGCTGAACAACTCTCACAAACGGGAAAGACAATTGCCTTTCGAGAGCCAGCGCACCTCGGTGTGAAGTAGCAGACGCTCAAAAATTTCATCATTGTCCCCACAGAGTTGTTTGAACACTCGGTCATTCAGTGCATTGGCCTTTATCTTGTTGATGGCCTTAACTGCCACACTCAGTGACTCGTGGAGAGGAGGGCTGATTTTTTTCGCCACTAGATTATGACGGTGCATTACGCAATGGACTGTCAAAATGTGTGGAGCCCACTTTTTCAATAGAGTAGTGAAACCACGGTACCGTCCAACCATGGATGGAGGTTCATCGGTGGCACATGCAATGATGATGGCAGCTGGAATAGAATTGCAACTCGAGTATTCTTCAACTGCATTAAATATGGTCTGCCCTTTAGTGTCGGTTTCCAAATACTTGGAGAACAAAAACTCTTCGGAAATTTCACCAGATGACAGATAACGAACATAGGTCATCAGCAAAACGTTATTATCTGAGACAGTTGTCTCGTCAGCCTGAAGAGTGAACGGATTTTCTCGCAGAATGGCACACAACTGCTCCTCAGTATCCAATGCCATTTCATTGATTCTCCTTGACACAGTGTCATTGCTGAGGGGGATGGATTTTAGAACCTGCGAAGGGTCACATTCCATAACAGTGCAAATAGCTTCTTTAATAGCAGGAAGAATCGGCTTTTCTCCAACTGTGAATGGCATTCCACATTTGGCAATAAGGAGAGAGAGATTATATGAGGCAACTAAGCCCTTCTCAGTTTGGTTTACGTTCTTTTTGAATATGCTACTGATTGTGCTTCTGGCATGTCTTTCTTTGAGGTCTTTAAAGAATGCAAGGTCTTTGTCAGTTTTATCAGGATGGATTTTAATTGTGTGCTCCTTCAGGCGTGAGGGTTTCATGGCCTCGTTAGAGAATACTTGCTCACACAGTAAACACATAGGAAGCCGTTGATTCGTAGGAGAAGGTACGAAGCCATAGCTGAGATATTCATTATTATACTGACGACACTTTCTTGCCTTGTGACATCGCGAAAACTGTAAAAACATTCAGAAATTTCATTTTTAGTTAAGTTAGCCGTTAGCGTAAGAAATGTTTTTATTTGTATGCATAAAATAAGTTTTATGGTAAACTATCCTAAATTATACTTCTGCGAGCTGAATATTTTGCTATATCTTTAACAAAATGGAATCATGTTTGCTGTATTAATGTATTTAAATGTTTTTCCTAGCAAGGATGTTACTAACAACTATACTAGACTATATACTAGACAACTATTTAAATGTCAGTTGACTAATAGAAGACGGCTTTAGTAAAATTACAAAAACACTTACCGAAAAAATGGCGTCTACTCACTTCCAATAATTCACAATAAATGACATAATTACTCAAGAGCCATCTATTGAGAGAATGTTGAACTTGACATAGTGACAATTCTCCCAGTAGATGGCGCTTGAGAAATTACATCAGCTGAGTGGATTCCATATTTTTCGGTAAGTGCTTTTGCAATTTTGCTAAATTAAAAGGTTCTAGTAACCTTGTTTCAGCCACTTAATTTCATTCAAACATTCAAATTTAATGTAGATTCCAGAACTGTGTAGATGAAATTCATTGAAACACATGAACGCCCCCTTTTCAACTAACCAGCTTCTAACGCCCCCCGACACCCAGTGAACGCCCCCGTTGAGAACCACTGATCTAAATGGTATAGGAAAATATTGATACTTGCGACACCCCTCCCCAATTGAATAAAATTAATTTTGCTCATCTACACATGAATTTGTAATTTTTCAGACTGCTCTTCGTCGTGCTTCTGCAATCCATAGATCTCAGAAGGCTCTTCCATTCAAAAGTAAACGCAGAATAAGGAAAATCGGCAAGACCGGAAAGGCCTCAAAATCGGCTAAAGGAGCGAAGAAAAGTGAATAAATATGGAGTAACTGAACACATTCATAGTTTTATTTTCCTTTAACAAACTTGGATGTTAAGTTCGAAACGAGTGAAAAAGTACAGTTCACTTTATAAAATATTGAAAAAAAAATAACAAAAACTTAAAAAATATCAATTAAAAGTGATAGATTATATAAGCACACCGGACAAAAAATTAGTCACCCCTAATAGCACCGATAGTAGGAAGTTCAAGGTCACACAGAGGGTGCTGATGTAGCATTGGTAAGTGACAAGTAGCGGTGACGTAGCACACAGGATCAGATCTGTTTCGTGAGGTGGTGAAGAACAAAGTGTGTGTTGGATATAGTCTGCAAAATGGGTCGTGAGGCAGACGTTACTCAGTGGCAATAAGGAGCCATCGTGTTTGGCAGAGCCCACGGACACAAAATGTCTGAAGTAGCCCAATTTGTTGGTGTGTCAACGCGTACTGTCCAGCGAGTTTACAAAGAGTGGTGTAGTTCGCAATCAACTGACAATCGACGGCGTAACTGTGGCCGGAAAACAATTCTCGACAATAGGGGCCGCCGCCATGTTTCTCGTCTAGTAACTGCAAATCGTTTTCAAACCAGAGAACAATTGCTCCAAGAAACCAATGAGGTTCTCCAGCGACCAATTTCCGAACGGACATTGCGACGAGAACTGCATGCGATGGACATCTGGAGCAGGGTACCACGGAAGAGGCCGCTGTTAACAGCAAGTCACAAATTGGCACGTTATAAATGGGCTCAGAGGCACAAAAACCCGACTGCGGCAGATTGGAAACGTGTAATTTGGTCCGATGAGTCCCGTTTTTGTTTGTTCTCCAATGATGGGAGGCGACGAGTACATCGCAGGTCCAATGAAGCCTTTAATCCTGAATGCGTCGAAGGTGGTGTTCAGGCTGGAAACAGAAAGTGAAGCGCAGGAATAGACACCCACGGACTCTGGCGGAACTTCGGGACCGGCTGATGAACGAGTGGCAGCAAATCGATGTTCAGTACATGCACAACCTCGTAGAGTCTCTGCCTCGCCGGATTCGTGCGGTTATCAAGGCCAGAGGCGCCGTCACACGTTATTAGGTACATTCTGAGAGGGGTGACTAATTTTTTGTCCGGTGTGCTTATGTAAGGTGGCTATATTTAAATATTTCATGAAAAACAATGACAAGAACAAACATCACATCTAATTGTCTCATAAATTGTAACTAAAGGCTACATATAGCTAATCAAATATATAGGGCGTCTCAAAAAAATGTACACACACTTTAAATACTTATAAAGGCAGTGTTTATTAAAATACATTTCATTTTCAAAATGTAATAGAATCTACAGACATTATTTAATTGTTTTGTCAACGCCTGTTTTCAAACTGACGTCCGTTCTGGTCCAGGCACTCCTGATAACGCGAAGCAATGGAATCGCAAACATCACGAAACATTTCGTTTGGTATTTGTGTGCATTCTCGTTCAACGGCTGCTCTCAATTCAGCGACTGTTGCAGGTTTTATAGCGTAGACTTTGTCTTTTAAGTATCCCCATAAAAAAGAGTATAGTGCTGTGAGGTCTGGTGAACGCGGAGGGTATTCTACGAAACCCCTTCGTCCAATCCACATCGTGCCAAGTACCACTCGCAATACTCCACTCTTCGGTCCGGATCATCTTCATTAATAGCATGGACTAATCTTGGAATGTAACTTTTCCATTGACAGCGCTTCAAAATGCGTTGGACAGACGATTCTGAAATTCCTACCTCACGACTCGCTTGCCGCACTGATTTTCTTGGACTTTGGTGATACGTTTCCAGTACTCTTTCTTGCTTTGTGGGGCTTGTCGATGTCCGTGGTCTTCCGGAACGCTTCTTGTGGACATTCTGAACAGTTCCATCGGCTTCAAACTTATCTCTAATTCGAGTGATGGTAAGTCGCGTTGGTGGATCTGTTTGAAACTCCCTCCTAAACTGTCTTTGCACTTCAACTGCATTTTCACACTTCCAGTAGCATTTTAGAATGAATTTCCTTTGTTCAAAGCTTAGTCTGACTGCCATTATTAATTCTAATGGGTTTAACTTGGAAAGAAAGAAACATCAATTGAGCTATCAGCTGTTTAAAGTGTGTATACATTTTTTGGGACGCCCTGTATATGTAACAACGATGAGGATAAATTTGGTATATTGCTGAATGGGAGTACATTAACTAATGGTATAAGTTAGGTTTCGAACGACGATGCGATGAAATACTGCAAGGTGACATTTACTACTTAAAACCATTCTTTTGATGTTAACTTCTCCAAATCCTCCTGCGGAAACGAAGAAAAAGTAAATTTAAAATAAACTCTAACTTTCGGCATGCTGCTCCATGGAATGTAAAGTTCTGAAGCACCAGCGTTAAAAATCATTAAGACAAAAATAAACTTTAATAACTACTGTTTTTGTGTGAGGTTGACTGCGCAGCGAACTAAATATTTGTTAGTGCTGGTTTCACGCTCATGAGGTCCAGAACATGTAGAATAACAACGGTGATTGGCGCACATTAAATCACGGCTCTTTATTGCTTATGTATTTTTCATGTATAAACTACTACTGTACCATAATACAGTAAAGTTTATCGAAACTCATTAGGTAACTAACAATACCTTAACCCTTTAAGGACTAAAGGTACAAATTGCTAACGTTTCAAATACAAGCATTCATAACAACTACAAAAAATTCAGGGCTTAAAACGTTAAATAATTGGTGGCAACAATTAACAATCGAACTAGTTAAAAACCTGTGGTTTATTGAATAATTTTACGTTCGAGGCGTTTTCTTTTATGCTTACGAATTAAAAGAATATCTATGTTAACGTGCTGTTATAATTTGTAAGTGGTAAAACGCAAACTCGGTCGGTGTTCTGGTCTTCTGTTTTCGTAATAGGCCTGGCTTCCCGTGGTTCTGCGACGGATATGTTAAAAAGGCTCGCATTATAGCTAGGACGTAAAAGTTAAAAAAAAAAAAAAATGTAATTACGATAAACGGTGGTTTGTTTATTAAAATTATTAAATACGAATAGGCAACACTAGGAGTTGGCCCGCGAAGGCTGGGTTTCGAAAAATAGCCTCCGCCTCCAGTCATTCGGACAGTGTGGGCTGTGTAGGGTGTTTTCTGCGTGTGACAATGTAGTTTAAATTTCGACCACGCCTCGGTTCACGCTACAACGCATTTATACAGTATTGTGGAAACGAGTGTACAGAGAATGATTAATTGTAGAAGATAAATGAAATAGAGTAGAAAGTTAAAGTAAACCAGAAATTATAATAATGAATAAAACCATGATTCACTACAATGATATGCCGAAAGAAGAACGTGAGAATGAAAAAAAATTATGGGAGGAAGTAGTGCAGCATACGAGGAATAACGATGATTCAAATTTTATATTTATAGTCGGAGGTCTGCCTTGGGATCGCAAGGTGGTAAGGGTCAAGGAAAAAAACTGAAATAAGTTGGTTATATGGACAACAAATGCCGACACCCTCGCGTGTGAAAAATTATTGAAACGTAAAGATTACAGACACAAGAAGCTGATATAGCTATTCCGGACAAAAGGCAAAAATTTGAATCTGCATTTATAAAAGGATACAATATGGAATGTATTACTTTGTGTGTGGGGTTGTTTTGTATATACACACTACAATCAAGTAGAATAAACTAAATGCGTTTGAAGATGCTCAAGAAACAGTTTGTATCGAAATTAATTTACCTCAAAACAACTGTTTAGTACGGTGTACAGGAGCCCAAGCTTCGGACAAGATGATAATGAAAAAATTAATGCAAAGAAAATACTCTTGTATTGTGATTACTGGTGATTTTAATTATGCAAAGATAACCTGGGTTGATCACAGTCAACTATCGCAAAATCTGAAGAAAGTAAGTAGTTTAAATTTAGAGAAGTAGTAAAGGATGCGTATCTTGACCAGCTTGTAACATTTAATACCGGAGGAAGAGGAACAGATAAGCCGAGTTTACTAGATCTGGTATTGACAAATGATAGAAATAGCATTAACATATCACTAGTGAGGCTGCTTTGGGTGAAAGTGATCATGCAGTTAAAATAGTGGGAGTGAATTACGGTTTTTATAAACTCAAGAAGCCCTGTAAAACGAGGTTTGTCTATAAGGGGGAGTATGATAAAATGAAAAAAAAAAAAGCTAAGTTTGGACTGGAAGGTTGTGATGGCGTCACAACAGTGGGAAATATTTTGTAAACTTCTTAGAGAGGCCCAAGGTGAATGTGTACCAAGAAAAGTGATCAAAACGGATGATAAGTATTACAATACGCCATTACGCAAAAAGACACCAACAAATTACGTAGGAAAAAATAGACCGTGGAAGAAGTATTTGGAGATTAAAGATAGTGAAACGTATCTAGAATACTGTAGACTTCGAAATCAGATACGAAGGTAACAAGGCAGGCACAGAAAGCGTATGAAAAATCGGTGGCTAAACAAGTTAAGGTAAACCCTAAGAAATTCTGGTCCTATGTAAATAGAAAACCCAACAGAGACCTGGTGTTCAATCCTCTCAAAGTCAGGTGACAAAAAGGGGGAAGATTTAACAACAACTGACAAAGAAAAGGTTCAAGTTTTGGCTGAATATTACAATTCAGTGTTTATAAGAGAACCAGATGTTGGCTGGACCCCTTCAGAAACAAATGTTAAAATTATTCACAATATTGATCTCGACATAAATGAAGAATGTATACATAAAATACTCAAGAACTTGAAAATCAATAAATCTCCCTGACCACATTAGCGTCATCCTCGGATATTGTATGAAATGAGAGCAGTGATCGCCAAGCGCCTCAGTATTATTTTTAACACATAAATCAAATCTACGACTGTGCATCAAAAAAGGTAGTAAGAAAGTTGCAGAAAATGATAGGCCTATCAGTTTAATTAGTGTGGTCTGCAAGGTAATAAATGGAGACAATACTCAGGGATTCGTTAATAGAGTATATGGTTAATAATATACTAACATTGAAAAATTTTGAATTTATATCCGGTAGGTCAACAGTACTACAGCTAATTCAAATAGTGGACAAATGGAGAGAGATCATTGAAAGTGGGGATTGTATTGATGTGGCCGCCTTTGATTTTATGAAAGCGTTCGACAAGACCCCACCACATTGGCAGTTTGATGATGTTTTGGCTTATAATGGATTAAAAAAATCCAGTGTTTGGATGGATAAGAAAATTTCTAACTGATAGGCAACAGCGTGTGGTGATTAATGAGGAATTCTCAGAGTGGCAGCCAGTAATTTCAGGAGTACCTCAGGGTTCAGTGCTTGGCCCTATTTTGTTTATTATTTACATAAATACTTTGCCAGAAGTCGCCCAAGCCTCAGATATCTACCTTTATGCAGATGATACAAAAATCTTCAAAGCAATATATAGGGTGTCCCGAAAGTCTTGTTACACCTATGTATAATCTCGGAATATTAAATGATGTTTGGTTCCAAGAGGATGGGGCATCTCCCCACTATTCCTTGAGGATTCGTGAATATTTAAATGGTGTGTTTCTGATCGATGGATTGGAACATTAAAATGGCCGCCGAGAAGCCCAGAGCTCTCGAGTTGTGACAATGCATTATGATTATGGGGATTTATAAAGGAAAAGTTTTCTCAAAAACGTTATGATTCCAATGACGGACTAAAGGATGCTTTTAAACTTTTAATACCAAAAATGCTGAGGAGCATAGCATACCGAACCTGGCATAAAATCATTCTGTGCAGTGAACGATGGTTTGCATACAGATACATGATAAACTTGCGTATAACTATGTATAAACTACAATGTTGTATAAAATAAAATGTGTCAGTGTTTTCTACTATATACTTTCATTACCATAGTTACATAACATTGGAGTAACATTTACATAGGTGTAACAAGACATTCAGGACACCCTGTACAACAATGAGGATTGTGATAAACAAAAAAAGCAAATAAAACATATGTGATGGGGGGAAAATAACAGTGAATTGAAAGAATCCATTGTGGAGAAAGATATTGGAGTGTTTATTGACAACAAACTAAACTTTCTACATCACAACTATAAAGGTTAATAAAGCCAACTCTATAATGGCCCTGATTAGGAGAACATACACATCTCGATAATGAAACATTCTTACTTCGATATAAATCCCTCGTGAGGGTACACATTGAATAATAATTTAGGTCGGGTCGAAAAGGGGTCAAGGTCAAGATTTTGCTTAGGTACATATTGTGAAGTTGATCATTTTGTAGTAAGGGGTTCCATAAAACCTTACCCCCCCATTTGCAGCTTACATGTTTACTTATATCGAAATAGTTTTTAGTGATTATGAAAATATATAAAATTCTTTATTTAGTGCAGGTATTAAAATTACTCTAGCTGATAAAGTGATAAAGTGATAATATAATGGCTTCTCAATTAATTGGTGATTCGGAGAGGCAACGTGTGATAGATCGCATACGAGCAATAACATTTCGGGAAGCTCGTGATGCTGGAGCCACCTTTATAACACGTTCATGGGTTGCCAAAAAGTTGCGAAGAAGCGAGGACTTCGTCAAAAGAAATTGGAATAGAACTTTGGACGAATGTGAAATGGATACAACCAAATCTGGGCGCCCAAATTTGCCACTCTCTCAGGAAACAAAGGACATCATTGAAAATGGTACGCGTAAGCGGAAAAACAGCTGTGCTAAACTTCCAAAGCCAAGAAAAACTCAACTTAACATCGATGACAGAATGTGGTTTGCCCATTATCTTGAAGATTGGGATGTGGATGATTTCATGCATTTAGCTGTCTCCGATGAATTTTTTTGTTTACGTAACACGTCGGCCTAACTACCAAAATGATCGAGTGTGAGCCACAACACCAGATGAAATCGATGACAATGAACATTATCGCGAATTATTAAAAAGTCCAGACTGTGTTGGTGTGTTTGTTTTGTTCACTGCAAAGAAACTCATGTGGGTGCTGAAGCCAAATGGTCAGAGTTGGGATGGACAGTATTTTCGTGATATTATTCTATCCCAGCATGCCATTCCTTTTCTAAGAAACCCAAACAATGTTATGGATGTCGATCAGGTCACACTTCTGCACGATAAGGCCCCCTGCTTTAAGGCATTAGCCACTCAACAGTTGTTGCGGAACCATGAGATCGATTCCTTTGGAAATGAAGAATGGCCAGGAAATTCTCCTGACCTGAACGTCTGTGAATACATTGGATCAGTTATAAAGGACAAGGTTGAATGTCTCTTGTTTCAAGAACCTGCAGCAAATCAATTTTCGAAGGATACAATGACGCAACACATTGAAACTGTTTTAGCAAATTTGCGTAACGATCAAGATCTGTTCACGTCACTTTTGGCAAGCTACCCAAAGCGAATTCAGGCTGTCTTGGAAGCCAATGGCGGGAACACCAAGTTTTAATTGTTTCTCATTAAATGCAGGATTAAATTCTCTTTTGTAAGGTATGTTTAGTTTTACTGTACCTCTAATGGTTTAGGCCATGGGCAGGGGGTGGGGGGGCTAAGGTTTATTGGAGCCCCGTAGTAGTATCCACACCAAAAATCAAGGCTGTGAGACCTTCGCTACCGCCCCCCCCCCCCCCCCCTCCTACCGATTTTCACTTTTTTTCCATGAATTTGTATGGGAAATAGGCCAAAAATTGAAAATCGTAAAAATCGACCCTAAATATTAATCTTTTTGCTTTCGGATGGCCAAAATCGGGTTCCCCGGCACGAATTACATCAGAATAGACCATTCACCAACTTTTTTTTGAGATCGGGGGGGTGGGGGGTAGGGTCTTAAATCCGGTGCTGACTCATAGCAACGGATATAGACCTAATATTACATTTTTTTCTTTTCTTTCCAGATTCCTATTTAGGTACCTAGAATGTTAAAAGTTTGTATTAAAATACATTATTTAATTTTAAAATATCAGTAATAAATAAAATAGTTAAAATCTTATTAAGTTAAATTATGGCTACTAGAAAAAGAAGCCACAATGCAGCCTTCTGTCTATTAGAGTGGGTTTTTATTATCATATTTCTTTACTGAATAAACACTAGAAGATTTAACTACTGTACATTATAGATGAATGTTCCACAAGCAGAAAGAATACGTCTTGGGGAGTGTAATTTGGTTAACGGACTATGGGTTCTAATCCGGGATACAATACAGTTTACCTAGAGGCAAATACTGAATTATGCGTTGTCATCAATGGTTACTATCTTTTAATTTATGTAAAAACCCGTCAAGTTTATCAGTTTCAGTAGTTTAGATCGAATGTTCTTTTCTAGTCTTAAATTAAGACGAATCCGACAAAATTGTCTCCATTCTATTACTGTAAACGGCAGAATCAAGTAATACAACTCCTTTACCCTTATCTGGTCTCGTAATGATAACAGAGTTGTATTTTTCTTTAAATCATTGAGGATTATAAGAACTTTATTGAGAAGGGGTGAAAACGCTTTCTGGGTTTAAAATTATAAAGATTCTTAAGATATATTCTATTTGTTTTAATAAATTGCGAAATGAGAAATCTGGTCGGATCTCGTAATTCTTTATATTATTAACAAGACTTTTCAAAGCTGGAGAAGCGTGCGTAAAAACTAACTTATAATGAAGTAGATCAAAGTTTAAACCTTATGACGTAAAATTCGATTAGGGAAACAATTGTGTTCTAATGTAGAGAAATTTATTTGAGCGATTAACAACTCTACTTTATTAAAATGTACCTTTTCGTGTCTTACGACCACGAATTTAAAACTTAGAAATCATAGTAATGATAATGATCTCCCCTTCATAAAACCCAATTTGAAATATTAATAGAAGCCATCAACTTTACAGAAGGGAGAATTTGAGTTTTTATATATTTACAGAAACAAACCAGCCATTAACTATTGTTCAAATAAATCTTTTATAACCAACTAATAGTTGTTCTCACTAACCAACCAACCAACTAAACAGTAAAGTTAGCATAGACAGTTTCAATCTCTTGTCGATATGGAGGCAGACGTTTTTATTTTTTAATTCAGCACTTACGGTACGTTCTGTACATTTGATATTGTTCTAATGTCTTGATTTCTTTGAATTAAGTTTAATAAATTTATGTAACTGTATTTACTTAATTTAAGCTTACTTTTATTGTTAAGACCACTGATAAAAGTATTTTTCGAAACGCTTTGAAAAATGTAAAAATGTTCGCCATCATGTTGATCAGGCAAGAAAGGGGGGAAAAATGTATATATACAGCGTGTCCCAAAGAAATGTATACCCACTTTGTTCAATAATACCAGCTATGAGGATAATAAATATATTACTGTTTATATGTTTTTTAATAAAGAATTTTCTCCTGAATCTAAATATGTAATTATTTTTATTAATAATTGAAGAACAAAAAAGTTACAGATGTTTAAATTATAATTATTATTTTCGAGACTTCATGTGCGATATTTTCTAATATTTTTTTTTATGGCCTGGCCTGCCTTTTAACCGACTGTTTTGAGATACTTATGTTTAGTGCCTAGCTTAGCCTAGCCATTTCGTTGAGTTCTAATTAGGCAAGACTACAGTTTTGCTCTAACCTTATCTAACATCTTATAACTCTGCGACGTTTGTTCTTTTCTAACGACAATTTGAACATCTTAGATAAAGTGTCATTTAACCATGGAATTTGTAAATTTTTTGAATTAACTAATAATTACAACATTTATGCTTCAATATCAACACTAAACATAAGTATCTCAAAACAGTCGTTAAAATATTAGAAAATATCGCACATGAAGTCTCGAAAATAATAATTCTAATTTAAACATCTGTAACCTTTTTGTTTTTCATTTTTATAAAAATAATTACATATTTAGATTCATGGAGAAATTATTTATTAAAAAAATATAAAAAGTAATATATTTATTATCTCATAGCTGTATTATCGAACAAAGTGGTATACATTTCTTTGGGACACGCTGTGTATATTATATATATATATATATATATATATATATATGGGAATGAACTCAGAATGGTTCCCTGAGTTTTTTATGATACACACAGACCGAGTCTCTCGCAAAGAGGTCCCATAAATATAGCTTCCCTCACCAGCTATCTGCAAGGCAGACAGGATCCAGCTTTGGGACATGGATCTAGGGTAAAACAGCCTAGCCCCACTACATTTAGAACCTCAATATAAGTAAAAGACTCGTTGCATTGACGTCGGATTGAATAAATCAAAGAAAAAGGGGTAACTATTATATTTTTAGCCAAAACCAAAACTTAAACCTCAACTGGCAGAATTGAGCGTCCACTTTTCAAGGCACATAACATGTCCGTTTCATGATGGGAATGAACTCAGAATGGTTCCCTGAGTTTTTTATGTGGGGCTAGGCTGCTTTACCCTAGATCCATGTCCCAAACCTGGATCCTGTCTGCTTTGCAGATAGCTGGTGAGGGAAGCTATATTTATGGGACCTCTTTGCGAGAGACCCGTTGCCCACGTTGGGCTTGCATCATGAAAAAGAAAAACTATGGTATTTGTCATTTACCATTACTTATTCGGACTATAGTGGATTTAATTATCCCAGAAGAGTTCCTTGTTCCATGCACGGTCTGTGTGTATCATATATATATATATATATATATGTTCCTGAGGATGTCATTAGACGAAAGCGCTTGAGCACCCCTTTGTGTTTCTTTTCCCTTCGTGGTTTTATTCATCATATATATATATATATATATGTAAAGAACGACACTTGTATAGAAGAACGTTCCGCACAAGATGAGGAGGGAGAACGAACAAATGAAAAATGAGGATAGTAGTGGATAGCATATCTGACCGGCAATCGGAAGATCCCGGGTTCGATTCCCGGGTGGTTACCTCATTTTTCATTTGTTCGTTCTCCCTCCTCATCTTGTGCGGAACGTTCTTCTGTACAAGCGTCGTTCTTTACATTAATTATACTGTGTGTTGTTTGCAGTTAAAATATTATATATATATAATATATATATTTTTTTTTTTTCCTTTATTTATTTTACCGCCGACTCGTACCTAGTGTGGTACATATCTCAGCGAGGCAGTGGGTGAGTGGTGTTACTGAGTTGGGGATGATATACCAGGAAGGGTGTAGTGTTCAGTTATTGGGGAGTGGGTATGGGGGCCTGGTCTCAGACCCGTTGAAACAGGTGGGAATAAGTGAGGAAACGGGAAATCGCTTCCTCCGAAAAATGGGGGCCCTCAGCGAGCATGAATTGTAGACGCTCGGGTATGGGAGTTTCGGCCAAGTGAGGGAAAAATCTACAACGAAGAGCGGACAAGTTTGGACATTCGACCAGTAGATGTACGACAGTGATGGGAGTATGACAGGTAGGGCAGAGCGGGGCTGGCGATTTAGCCATTAGGTGACCATGAGTAATGCGTGTGTGTCCTATGCGGAGACGGGCTATAATCACTTCTTTATGTCGGGACCGGTGGAAGGAGGAGGCCCAGTATCCTACTTGCGGTTTGATCTTATGAAGTTTGTTTTGTGTGGCCTGGTCCCATTCCCGTTGCCAGATGGAACGGAAATGGGAGCGGAGAGTCGGGAAGAAGTCGGTGAAAGGAAGAGGCCGGAGGAGGCCGGTAGTAAGCAGGCCGACTTTGCCGTGCGGTCCGCCTCCTCGTTACCCTGGATGCCGACATGTGCCGGGACCCAGCAGAAGGCGATTGTCTTGTGTCGGAAGGCTGTTAAAAAATGGAAAATTTGCTGGATGGTACAGACGAGCGGATGAGGGGGGTTACATCTCTCTAGGGAGAGAAGTGCGCTTTGGGAATCTGAATATATGACGAAAGAGCTGGCAGAGTGAGTGCGCACTATGTCTAGGGCCTCCTTAATCGCGAAAAGTTCTGCCGAGAAAACGGAGGTCTCGCGGGGCAAGCTGACGCCTCGAGAAAGTGGTTGGGTCAGTATCACCGCTGAAGCGGCCGCACCAGTCTCCGAACGGGAACCATCTGTATAAATGGCGACTGTGTCCGGATGTTGGGTTGCATGTTCACGGAAAAGTGACCTGTATACCGTAGCACTCGTTGTATTCTTCGGTAGAGCACACAGGTCCCTGCAGAACTTAATAGGGGTGAGGAGCCAGGGGGGGTAAATGTTGTATGAAATGGGGATAATTGAGGGGACAGGCATGTTAGAAAAGTCAAGGAAAGAGCGGACCTCTTCAGTGAAGTGCCAGCTCCGTCCCTGGGGTGGGAGTTCAGAAATCGCCGCGCATACAAGCGAAGAGGGTAGTCTCTGTGCACGGAGGTATGTCCTCATGAGGAGCAGACGCCGTCGGAGGGCGAGAGGGAGGTAATTGCAATCCACTTGAAGGCTGGAGAGAGCGGAAAGCACCAGTGGCGAGGCGGAGGCCCCTATTAAGGACTGGGTCCAAGATACGGAGGCAGGTGTTGGAGGCTGAACCGTATACTACACTGCCATAGTCCAGCTTCGACTGGACCATGGAAGTGTAAAGACGAAGGAGAGAGCGTCGGTCTGCGCCCCATGTGGTGTGGGAGAGGTGATCTAGTAGAGCGAGGGGACGCTGAAGGGACTGCTTCAGTTGTTTGATATGAGGAACCCAGTTGAGCCTTCGGTCTAGAATCACGCCCAAAAATCGCGTGGAGGGTACCACCTCAAGAGGATTGCCGTATAGCGTGACAGAGGGAACAGGAGGGTTGCGGGTCTTCTTCTGCTGAAAAGCATACACTTGGACTTCGGATGGAGAGGCGGAAACCCACCGATGTCGCCCACCTTTCCACCCGGTAGATGGCGAGCTGAATTTGCCGTTGAACTACGGACGGCTCCCGCCCTGCAAAGTAGATCGCAAGGTCATCCGCGTAGATGGAAGAACGGATGTTGGGTGGAAGACATTTTGAGACTGTGTTCATGACGATGGAAAAGCATAGAACACTGAGGATGCTTCCCTGTGGGACCCCGTCCATCTGCACGAAAGTGTCTGAGAGGACTGAGCCCACCCGAACTTTAAAGGTTCGGGAGGATAGGAAGCCCCTGATGAAGGTCGGCATGGCTCCTACGAGCCCTAGACTTTGGAGCTGTCTAAGGATTATTGTCCGATGAGTTGTGTCGTAGGCCTTCTGGATGTAAAAAAATATTGATAGGACGAATTGTCCACTGTCGAATGCATTCTGTATGTCACGGCTGAGAAGCAGGAGGGGATCAGTGGTGGATCGAAATTGTCTGAAGCCGGACTGGGTAGCCGGGAAGGAATTACTATTTTCGAGGAAGAACGATAGTCGCGTCGCGACCATTTTTTCGAAAATTTTGCCGGCACAACACATTAGGGCGATTGGTCTGTAGTTTGTGGGATCGAGAGAATCTTTGCCGGGTTTGGGGATAGGGATTACGTAGGCCTCCCTCCACCGTGAGGGAAAGGTGCCCTCTATCCATATGCGGTTATATAGTTCTAGTAGGAAATTTTGTAAGGTGGGGTGGATGTGCTGTATGATGCTGTAGGGAATACCGTCCGGGCCAGGACAAGGGGATCGTCGCGAGGCCAGTGCCGCCTGTAGTTCACGCATGGTGAACAGTTGGTTGTAGGAGCTGTCTATGGACGGTGAAGAGGAGCTATTTTTAGGGGCGGGTACGGGGGAGCTAAGTGCAGAGGAAGAAACGGCGGCAAAAGTAGAGGCTAGATGGTTTGCCACTGATTTTGGCTCGTATAAGAGTCCGTCGTTAGTCCGGAGTACCGGGGGTCGGGAGGGGACATGTCGCCTCTCGACGCCACGTACCTTCTTCCAGATGGTAGCCGGTGTGGTGGTGGTAACACCGGATACAAAGGCACGCCAAGAAACTCGGCGCGCTGTTTTCATTGTGCGGCGGGCGATGGCCCTGGCCCGCTGCATCTCTGTGCGATGGATGGGAAGTCGCGTACGGTAGAACCGTCGAGTAGCCGTCTTCTTGGCGCATACGGCCTCCGTGCACTCTGGGGTCCACCAAGGTACCCGTCGGGCGCGGGGGTAGGTGGAGGATCGCGGGATGCTAGAGCGCGCAGCCGCTATCACGTTTGATTCGAAGTATGCGATACACTCATCGGAGGATGGGAAGTTGGCAAGTGTTCGAGTTGTATATGTATCGTCGTGGAAGCGGGACCAGTTAGCTTTTGCAGTAATCCATTTCTCCAGTACACGAACGGTCTGGTCGGGCCAATTAAGCGTGAGTTGAACTGGGAAATGATCACTTCCATAATCCTCTTGGAGGACTTGCCACGAGAAATCTAGGAGGGCATCGGTTGATACGAAGGACAGGTCTATACAGGATGGAGTGCAGGTGGTGGCATGGTAGAAAGTAGGAGAGCCATCATTGAGGCACTCAAATGAGAGCTCAGTCATGATGTTGATCAGGGTCGGGGCCATATAGGTGGAGTGCGTGTCTCCCGACATGGGGTGGCGACTATTGAAATCGCCCAGTAATAGAAAGGGCCTGGGGAGTTGTTGTACGACCTCCACCAGATCATCGCGGGAGACTTGGGTGTGTGGAGGGAGGTATATTGAACATACGGTGTACTGTCTATCCAGGGAAAGTCGGGTAGCAATCACCTGTAACGGGGATCGGATAGGGAGATTGTAGAAGGGGACTGCGTGGTGGATAAAAATGGCAGCCCCCTTTCGAGTGCAGGTAGGAGATGGGGTGGTGATGAAAGAATATCCAGTCGGGCAGGGCATTGGTCTGGTCCTCAGGATGAGTTCCTGGAGACAGATACACACCGGACGGGAAGTGGCAATCAAGGAATTCAGGCCTTCGTAATTTGCAAATATACCTCTACAGTTCCAGTGAACTATTGTAGTTTTCGGGGGATCCATTATTTGATGATGTGGGATGGGTAAAGGTATAGGTGCGAAGATGTTGGTGTGTGAAGGTAGATTTGAGGTTCGCGAAGGCGAGGGGTGAGTTAGGAGTATGGCTGGCTATCTGCCGTTCACCAGAGAAGGAATCTGTCGGCCAGTCGATCTCTGCAGAGACCGCGGGGTCGAGTCGGCCGAGCGAGACCGGAGGCGCGGCTCACGGCAGTTTGGAGATTGTCGTGGGCTTCGATGGTGTAAACTTTCTTGAGCTTTGTGTTCGGGCCATGGGGGGGCGTTTTTTTCCCGAAATGGCCCCTCCCCGCCTGTCTGGGGTCTCACGACGAACCTCAGGTGCGATAAGGGGTGCCAGAAGGACCCGGCAGATGGGAGGGAGGACGTGCTCAGAGTGGCTGACAGGGTTTGGGCCGGGGATTTTAAGGGAGCAGGTACAGTGGGGTGGGAGGAGGTGAAACAGTGTGTTCTCGAGGAGGGGAAGAAAAAATTGCTTCAGGAGGCAAGGGCAGGTCTACGAGACTCACGGGCGCAGTCGAGTTCCCCATACCATGTAGCTGCGCCAGAGCCGCATCCACTGGATCTTCGGGGTAGAGGATGTTGTCCAGATTGAATCTCGTCGTGGAGGGTGGGTCATATACTTCGGCAACTATTGTCCGAGTCTGTGGGGGTAGATTGATGGGACTTCTGCTGTGCGGTGGTTTGGTCCTCATAGGCGAAGTGGGCGGTGTGAAGGTCCGATCCGTCTTCTTAGCACTAGGGGAAGAGGGAGAGACAAATTAAAGGTCCGGAGGGTCTGGCGACTCACTCCGACGTCTCCTCCTCTGCTTATAAATTGCTGCACTTCACTGTTGACTTTAATTTGTCAGTTACTCGCTTTATTTAGGTCAGTTCAATATGCATTTTCTACTTTGATATTATTACGTCTATAAATTAGTCCATATTTCATTTTTGATTCACTCAGTCTTGGTGGGTGATAGACAAATTTTGAGGTCATTTTTGAACTCGGTGGTAAAAAACCTACAAGATCCACCCATTTTTGTTCATGACCAAAAAAAAAAATTCTTTTGTCATCCAGTGTTAATCATCCTACTTGATCTAGCTAAGGTTTTTGACATGGTACCTCATGACCCTTAAAAAAAAAAAAAACTTTTTCAGGGGAGTGCCCTTAAGATGGTTCAACTCCTATTTGTCTAATAGGACACAATTTATAGTACAAGACACTCTTACCTCACAGACAAGATGCATCTCACACGGGTACCCCAAGGGAGCACTCTCACACCTATACTGTTTCTCCTTTATATAAACGACCTCCATAGGTCACTAAATAACTCTTCATTCAACCTGTATGCAGATAACCTCAACCTCGCATAAAGACTTCTCCAACAATGAACTCCACAAAGTGTTTATATATGACTTAATGCCAACAAACTATCCTTTACCTGTTCCCTCCGAGTGTGGTATATAAACTAGTCTAATTTGCGCTCAGATCCAGGTGTGGTAAATAAACAAAGTCCTAATCTTTTCTGAACTCCGGGTTTAGTTTATAAACCGAAGGTATATCCCTCTCTTTTCCACCCTCTTGGGTTGAAAATGGAGGGATACATGTTCTATAATTTGAATTCATATACTTCACTTCAAAGCTGTGTCTGTAGTGAAAGGGTTAAATATTAAGAAACTGTATATAGTCATCACAAAGAAAGAAATCGTTGTGTCTTATTCAAACCTCTCATTCAAAGAGTACACTGAAGATCTATGCAACAAATTAGCCAAGGTCTCATTCATAATTATGAAAGCTGGTGCAGCACCCCGAAAACAGGTTCTTCGATCCATATACCTCACCATGGTGTTACCTACATCTACAATACTGCATTAGTGCTTATGGAAGTAAAGTCAGTTTTTGTTAGTCATTGGTAGTAATTAAAAAAATGATAGGAAAATTTATAAATTAAGCACGCATCATGAAAGCACAGATCAAATGTTTGACGAGTTAAAAGTTTTCAAACTAGAAATCTACAAACTAAACATTCCCTCATGTATATATCAAATCATCCATAATACTGCTCCAGAAATCATCGAAAATGAAATATTAGTTTCCCAAACACCACATCGCTTTAATGCAAGTTTCAGGCATGTGCATCAGAAAACTGAATTATGTTATGTTCTAGATTGTGCAACTAGATTCTTATCATCAACTGGTCCAGACCTTTGAAATTCACATAGAGATAAAACAATGGAGGACACTAAAAATCTTATAAAGGAAACTAAAAGACAAATTTATCAACTCCATAACAAGCCATAGTGCTGTATCCCGAGTCTTTTTTCAGTAACAAAAACTATATGCTATTTCCATAATATTTCTATATAGCAAAACAAAAAAAAATAAGTAAAATAAAATCCAAGGACAAGGTAATTAATATTTTTTTATATTTTAATCATACAGGGTGATCCAAAAGTCCCTATATTTTGTTAAAACTACATCATCATCTTGCAATACTATCATAACCTAATTAGATGTATATTTATTTGTGAAGCTTTACGTCTAAGATTCGACGTGAGCACCATCAGTCTTTGCAAATCTCAAATCTGTCCACTGCATTGTGGAACATGTTCTGAAGCATCTCTCGGGCAATGGTGTTCGCAGATCCTGCAGGTCTGTAACTATTGTTTTGTGAATCTGGGTCATTCCATGTCAAATCAGACACCAAAAATGTCAACCATCTCCAATTTTGTTTATACTTAGTACACTTAAGGACCTTTATGAGAAATGTAGATACCCAAAATTTCACACCTCTGTGACCTCAGGGTGCTGAAATATGAGGTCCGAAAGTTGACCTTTTGACCAGATTTTTTTGAAATTTAATATATCTAAATTGTCATATCTCAGCTTCTACTGGACTGATTTACTTCATTTTTGTGTCATTTTAAAGCTTGAAACGAGTAGACTCCTTTGTCTATCTTGAAATATATCTCATAAATGATTCATAAAAAGAGTTATAGAAGTTGAAGTTAGAAATATTTGAACTTTAATAAAAAAAAAAAAAAAAATCTGATATTTTTAATTTTTTTGTCCCAAGGTACCTCTATCCAAGCACAACATTGTGTAAAAATGTCATTATTCTCTGGCAAATACTTGAGAAAATATAGCACTTTCAGTGTGACTAATTTTTTTAAAAAATATAAAAAAATGACAAAATGAAAAATTGTTGCTATTCCTATGAAAAATGATGTGGAGTAACTTTTTTTTTGTAAGTATATACAGCATTATGACAAATAAAATAACTAATTTGGAGCTTTAAATTTGGCACCTATCAGTGTACCTATTTTTGTCTATTTAGGGGAGATTTTTTTTCTAAAATTTTCCAAACATATATAAAAACTAATTAATTTGTTTTGAGTGTGGTACTTTCTAGTAATTTTACCATTTATTCTAGAACATCATGATGTTTGAATTTATTTGAATTGAATTTAATATTATTTTCATCAGCCCAGTTGAAAAGAGACATCTTGCCTTGTAAAATTTTGTGATCCCCTTTAGTTGTTGTTAATCTGTAAAAATAATTAAAGTTTGTTACATAAAGAAAAATTATTGACAAAATCTGAAATTAAATAGAGAAATTATGAAAGCGAATTGCTAGTGATTACATTAAATTATTGGTATATAGCATGGGTTAGATGGTTGTTAATTTGAAAATTCTAAATTTAAATAGGTATTTTAGGTTATCTTTCTTTGACGTAATTCTTTGAGATTTAGAGACTTTTGGTACGTCTTCTTTTACTAAATTGTACACTCTCCTGTTTCTTGTCATTACATCAACTTTTCTGATGGTGCTTGAAAATCTCTGTCAAAATATCTGGATGTTGGGGATAGAAAAATGAAGGATTGGGACCATGAGGGTGTAAGAACGACACCTTCACCTCTGGATTCTGTTGATTTTTCCAAAACGTATGATAACCACCAGTCGTCATCATAATCTATAGCAACAAAACCATTTATATCATTGTCTTCTATCATTTCCTCTTCCTCGGTTACTTTTACGATTGTTGACTCATTAGATGCTGAATATATTTTAACAGTAATTGATGAAAGTGAAACAGGCGCTGTGGAATGCTGCTGGTAAACCCAAGTCAGCAGAAAAAATACAGGAAATAACTGGCGTCCAATTTAGGTACCCATGCGTCACCCGATGGAACTCAATGTACGACTCATTAAGCCAAATATATAAACATAAGAACGACGTGAATGTAGCTCTTGAAGAACTGAATCTACCCATCCTCAAAGACAATGAATTGGAATTTATTTCAGAATATTTGTCTGTTCTAAAACCAATTGCAGCAGCCCTCAACAAATTACAGGCAGAGAAAGAATGCTACTACGGTTGTCTTCTTCCAACAGTCCTAGTGACTCAAGATGCCCTCGCAAGATTGGAGCCTATCCAACCAAACGACCTGCGCTTGAGATACTGCATGCCATTACTGGCAGCAGTCGTCTCTGGCTTCAATGCCAGATTTGGTCATTTTTTGTCGTTGAGCCCCGAGGTAACTGATGCCGTTTTGGCCTCAGTATCTCATCCGTATTTCAAACTTAGATGGATATCATTGTTGCAAGGGCCTAATTTCGGCGATCATGAAGCAATCAAGTCTCAAGTAAAAGACAAGCTGCAAATGGCTGTAAGAAATTGTAATTCTGACAGCAGTGGTAATAGTTCGGTGAACTCAGACTCATCATCTGAAGACGATTTCTTCAGAACTATGGACGGCTCATTCTCTGCTCCTAACAACAAGGAAGACTTGGAAGTCCTCAATTATTTGCAGGACACCAGTAAGGCACTCGACTCTTTAGATAGGTATCCTGCTATAAAGAAGATCTTCAAGAGGTATAACACCACGCTACCTTCCTCTGCACCAGTGGAACGGTTGTTTTCGTTTGCTGGCATGGTTCATAGCCCCAAACGAAGTCGTCTCTCGGATGGTAACTTTGAACAATTGGTTTTGCTGAAAGCAAATGTTTACAGCGGTTGAACATTAAATTAACACTCTTAACTTGCGGTTTTTACCCTTATATTGTCAGTAATTGCGTACTGCAGTAAAACTGTAAAATTAAATTCTATGTAAAAAATGTTTACTTATATATGCTGACCATTCATTGATATGGGTTATAGACCTGGTGAAATGAGAATTGAGAAAAATAGAACTAAAAACTATATGTAGGTCATTTAATAGTTTTTTCTTTGCTGATAAGTTATGATAATACTAAGTTTTAAGTTTACCACCTGAAAAACTGAAAGGGGAATCGTCAATCCCCGTGGTTTAGATCAGGTGACATGGGTAGGATGCGATGCTTGTATTGCCTCAGCCCTCAGGGGAGTATTAGGAGTGATACTTTTCAGGAGTGATTAACAAAACAATTTGTTTTTGTTTACTCTACAAGAGTACAACTTTTTTCAATTCATATAAAAGTGATCTTAAAAAGTGATCTTGAAAAGTGATCTTCAAGATCACGATCTTGATCTGGATTTTCAAGATCACATTTTTCTGGTGATCTGATCTTGATCTTCAAGATCACATTTTTCTGGTGATCTGATCTTGATCTTCAAGATCACCAAGTTGGTGATCTTGCCCATCTCTGTCTGTAGTGAAAGGGTTAAATATTAAGAAACTGTATATAGTCATCACAAAGAAAGAAATCGTTGTGTCTTATTCAAACCTCTCATTCAAAGAGTACACTGAAGATCTATGCAACAAATTAGCCAAGGTCTCATTCATAATTATGAAAGCTGGTGCAGCACCCCGAAAACAGGTTCTTCGATCCATATACCTCACCATGGTGTTACCTACATCTACAATACTGCATTAGTGCTTATGGAAGTAAAGTCAGTTTTTGCTAGTCATTGGTAGTAGTAGTTGAAAAAATGATAGGAAAATTTATAAATTAAGCACGCATCATGAAAGCACAGATCAAATGTTTGACGAGTTAAAAGTTTTCAAACTAGAAATCTACAAACTAAACATTCCCTCATGTATGTATCAAATCATCCATAATACTGCTCCAGAAATCATCGAAAATGAAATATTAGTTTCCCAAACACCACATCGCTTTAATGCAAGTTTCAGGCATGTGCATCAGAAAACTGAATTATGTTATGTTCTAAATTGTGCAACTAGATTCTTATCAGCAACTGGTCCAGACCTTTGAAATTCACATAGAGATAAAACAATGGAGGACATTAAAAATCTTATAAAGGAAACAAACACAAATTTATCAACTCCATAACAAGCCATAGCGCTGTATCCCGAGTCTTTTTTCAGTAACAAAAACTATATGCTGTTTCCATAATATTTCTATATAGCAAAAAAAAAAAAAATAAGTAAAATAAAATCCAAGGACAAGGTAATTAATATTTTTCATATTTTAATCATACAGGGTGATCCAAAAGTCCCTATATTTTGTTAAAACTACATCATCATCTTGCAATACTATCATAAGCTAATTAGATGTATATTTATTTGTGAAGCTTTACGTCTAAGATTCGACGTGAGCACCATCAGCCTTTGCAAATCTCAAATCTGTCTACTGCATTGTGGAACATGTTCTGAAGCATCTCTCGGGCAATGGTGTTCGCAGATCCTGCAGGTCTGTAACTATTTTACAGACACCAAAAATGTCAACCATCTCCAATTTTGTTTATACTTAGTACACTTAAGGACCTTTATGAGAAATGTAGATACCCAAAATTTCACACCTCTGTGACCTCAGGGTGGTGAGATATGAGGTCACGAAAGTTGACCTTTTGACCAGATTTTTTTTTGAAATTTAATATATCTAAATTGTCATATCTCAGCTTCTACTGGACTGATTTACTTCATTTTTGTGTCATTTTAAAGCTTGAAAGGAGTAGACTCCTTTGTCTATCTTGAAATATATCTCATAAATGATTCCTAAAAAAAGTTATAGAAGTTGAAGTTAGAAATATTTGAACTTTAATAAAAAAAAAAATCTGATATTTTTATTTTTTTGTCCCAAGGTACCTCTATCCAAGCACAACATTGTGTAAAAATGTCATTATTCTCTGGCAAATACTTGAGAAAATATAGCACTTTCAGTGTGACTAATTTTTTTTTAAAATATAAAAAAATGACAAAATGAAAAATTGTTGCTATTCCTATGAAAAATGATGTGGAGTAACTTTTTTTTGCAAGTATATACAGCATTATGACAAATAAAATAACTAATTTGGAGCTTTAAATTGGGCACCTATCAGTGTACCTATTTTTGTCTATTTAGGGGAGATTTTTTTTCTAAAATTTTCCAAACATATATAAAAACTAATTAATTTGTTTTGTGTGTGGTACTTTCTAGTAATTTTACCATTTATTCTAGAACATCATGATGTTTGAATTTATTTGAATTGAATTTAATATTATTTTCATCAGCCCAGTTGAAAAGAGACATCTTGCCTTGTAAAATTTTGTAATCCCCTTTAGTTGTTGTTAATCTGTAAAAATAATTAAAGTTTGTTACATAGAGAAAAATTATTGACAAAATCTGAAATTAAATAGAGAAATTATGAAAGCGAATTGCTAGTGATTACATTAAATTATTGGTATATAGCATGGGTTAGATGGTGGTTAACTTGAAAATTCTAAATTTAAATAGGTATTTTAGGTTATCTTTCTTTGACGTAATTCTTTGAGATTTAGACTTTTGGTACGTCTTCTTTTACTAAATTGTACACTCTCCTGTTTCTTGTCATTACATCAACTTTTCTGATGGTGCTTGAAAATCTCTGTCAAAATATCTGGATGTTGGGGATAGAAAAATGAAGGATTGGGACCATAAGGGTGTAAGAACGACACCTTCACCTCTGGATTCTGTTGATTTTTCCAAAACGTATGATAACCACCAGTGGTCATCATAATCTATAGCAACAAAACCATTTATATCATTGTCTTCTATCATTTCCTCTTCCTCGGTTACTTTTACGATTGTTGACTCATTAGATGCTGAATATCTTTTAACAGTAATTGATGAAAGTGAAACAGGTTTCACATGGTGCAATTTTAGAGTTCCGGAAACGGTTTTGGCTTTTGAATTTCGGTCTTTTAAAAATTCTTCTTCTCTTTGATGGTCTTCAATTGTTAAAAATTTAAAATTTGTTTTTAACGTTACAGTTAGCAAATTCAAACAAATTTTGGGGTGTTATTAAATTTGGTTATCATATGGTCTTTGGATGCTCGCTTTTGCAGCTAATCTTTTAATAGTGCCCCCCAATCCATCGCATGGTCCTTTTCCATGACTTGTAGTAAAAAAAATTACAATCTGCCTCCAAATTAAAATCCTGTTTACGGTAACAGAGGTTAAAGAAATTTTTACAATTTTTGTATTTGGCAGCACATCCATCCGAAAAATAAAAAAAAATTTATGAATGGAATTTTTTCTTCTTTAAATTTACACAGGTGGCGTTGAAAAAGATGAACCACGACAACATTGTGGTCATTACATTCTGAAATAATTACAAAATTAAAGTTCTTTAGATTTCCTTGGGCCTTGAAATATAGAATGAATGGATGAATAGTAGTCATTTGGTTGTTACAATGGAACGACTGAACTTCATCTTGGAGAATAGCTGAATAATTTTCTGAAGTCCCATACAGCCAAAACTTCATCGTTTTCCAATAATGTTTTCTTATCCTGATAGTAGTTTGATTGCATATTTGTTAGGAAATCATGGATCTGAAAGAAAGTATGTAAATTAGAATTTAGAAGGGCTTGTAGATATATTATTTTTTTGTTAAAAACTAATTAAAATTCAGCCTTTTATTTCATTGGATTTTTCAAATGATATTCTAGTACAAGGTTATTTTGTCAACATGAAGATATATTATTTTTATATGATTTTGTCATAATTATACATATGTTCAATAAGTGTTATTAAATTATTATTATTGCCTGATACTGCTTCGATTTTTCACAAAATTCTTCTATGTAATCATCTGTAGACAACTGCATCAATTCTAAATTTGACCTATTGGTGTTGGTCCATTTTTGAATTGAATGTTGCCAACATAATTTTCATCGAATAACGTTTGGAGTGGAGTAGTTAAATAGGTGGTATCACCACAGAGATTACATTCCATTAGGCAACATACTTGTGAGGGAGGATTGAACATTAGGGAAGGTAACAATTGGCGGATGTGACTGATTTTAGGCTCTGTAATTTTATCAATTTTTGCCCCAATGGACATAAGTTTTAGGTTTTGGTGGATAACACAAATGCATACTGAGTGCATACCAGATCTGCCTGCAATTACACATTGTTTAGGCCTTAACGAGGCAAATTTACTAAATCCAATTTTCATCCTTGGGTATTTATTTTAAAGGCCTCATATGCCTCTTAAGTTACAAAGGAGGAGGTGCTTCTGTTTATGTTCCCTTTGACCTTGTTCGTTAATAACACTCGCAAAATCTTTTTTACCCGGCATTAATCTACTTATGCTTTCATTTAAATAATTTTTTTTAACTGAATCTTCTATTCCCATTTCCAGAACTTTCCCAGATTTTGGATTTGGTTATGACAAAATTCCAGAAATTTCTACCATTTTCTTAGCAATGCATGTAGTGTGCTTGGTAGTTATGTAAAACTGATGTGTGGGTAGTTCGGAGGTAACGAAAATGGTTCACTGAGTAGGTAGGTAGTTAATCTAACAATTATTAAATTCCTTTTATGTCAATAACTGGGTGGATGAAACCAATTGGTTGCTCACCAGAGTTATTCTCCACACTAGTATTTACTGTATATACTGTGACAAGAGCGTGCTCGGTAATAGATATACATTACCGATCAACCAACCAAAAAAAGACCAAGGAGACGCTGGTGGAAAAAGCCCCGCGAAAAGGAGAACAGAGGAGAACGAAAACGAGGAACGGGGCGAGAAGACGGAACGAGTGAAGGGAGAAGAACAGACACCGAAAAACGATAACCACCAGCAAGTACGCTCTCAACAATTATACAGGAAGGAGAAAAGAGAGACTCTAATAACTAGCAGTAAGTGACTACTTGTGTTTTAACCCAGTTAGAAGTAAACTCATTAAATTAAGCTGGGTCAGACAACTTAGGCCTACATTGTGGCCTAAGACCTAGCATCAACTCATAGCTTAACAAAGGTGAAGGTAGATTGCCCTAACCTAATTTGGTGAGGAATCCTAGTGTGGACCTCAATTTATCTGCCCGCTCTGGACCATTTCCGGAATCTCTAGGCTGACCCTTACAAGGCTAGACTTAATCTACTCTATAGTTAGACTGGAGATATTAGGGGTGGATTAATTGGGGACCAATTCATACAGAGCATTTTTCACAGTAGTATTGAATTCTTGGCATATTTTTCTTATACTCCAGCTTTTGGGAAGAACTGTTAAAATTTTAATTTTTTCACTTCTTTTAGTGCTTGAATCGTTACATTTTTCTTTTAGCTGGTCTAAAATTTCTTTTATAATCCTTTTCTTCCTGTGATGTTTCTTCCTCTTCAACTATAGTTTTCCCACTAGCAGCTTCTATTTTTCTTTTCAATGCATCTTTAACTTGTTTAAATTTTTTCACTCCATATGCCTTTTGAGTATCTAATTCCAGTTTTTTAACTGGACACGCTCCTCTTTCTTTTAATGAACTATTCAGCATCGCCAATTCAAAATTTACTGTTAGAGACGCTGAACTTGAGCCTGACCCTGATGACACAAGTTCAAGTGGTCTTTCGGATATGACAGAGCCAGAGGGATGAGATGAGTCACTGTCTGAATTTTCAGTATTTTCTTTTAATATTTTATCAACAAGAATTCTGCATGGATTACATAATCTATGATTTGCAGTTAATTGAAGATCAGGCCGCTTAATGATTATTTCAGGTGGAACTACTCTTAGTCGCTTAATTCGTCATTTCCCTCGATGCTCATTGAAAGGATCAGCCTTTGATCTGTTTCCACTGCTCAGGGCATCTGAAAAATATTTGAAATACAATTAATTAATAAATATAAGTATGACACATCTAGTGGCAACAACCTGAATTTTAGATAATTTCATGTCTGTATGTATGTATAAGACAACTAATCTGAATTAAATTTCAGCTGACAGTATAAAAATGCATTATCTGTACACATTAATAGTTAGTTAGTTACGTAATTTCACTGGGGTAACATGAAGTTGCTCCAAAGTTGCATTAAGATCTTCTCGTTGAATATCTTTATACGTTTCAGTACATTTTCTTGGAATTTCTTCTTGGGATATGTCAGGTGAAGCAGTCGTACTTTCAATACTACTAGTTATTGCTTCTGGCAGTCTGAATAATTCTTCAGGTTTTGCGTGTTTATTAATTAATTTCAGGCAATTTATACAAACTTCTGGTTCATCACTGAAATTATATTTAGGGTCACTATTTTCAACAACAAGCTTTGGAAGTGGCCTCAAGTTTCGCAGAATAGGTTTTTTGTGCAGTTCAAAAGGGTTGCAACAGCGCTTGTTATAGCTTTTGTGTGTAGAAATTTTCATCACACACTTATACGCATAGCGTTTTAAATAAGTAAATGTACATAAATCTGTTCAAAATGAACAAAATATACACATTAATTAAATGAGAACACAGTGAATGCTTTGCGCATCACAGAAAACAAAAAGCTCTCTCTAGTTAGGCAATAGTTATCCTGGGTAAGATTGCCACTTTTTTAATGTCGACATGGGATTTTTTGTTCGACCAATTTACCCAACAATCGAATGGGGTAAGATATTTTATGGCAGGTACTAGTGTTTTATTTTTAGTTCTTAGAGTACTAATTTAACACACATGTATTTACATTTTTAACAAGTACACCAATCTACAGTATATACCAGAAGGCAATGAGAATGTTGAACAGTTTGTTAGAAAATATTCTCTTAAGTGAAAGTAGTCATTTTCAAATCTGTAAATACCTATTTCATATGTAAACACACATTTCTTTTCATATATTGATAGAATAAGGTTGAAACTCATTTTTTGTATATATATGAAAATTTTAAAAAATCTGTAATTTATGGGGGGCAGGACCCCTTCAAATGGAATAGTGTCGTAACTTTTTCTGTTAACTTTAGCCATTTTTTCTGCTTATGCTAATTTGTTGTGTGCAATTACCTTTCATACACGTTTTAAATCACTGTTCTACGTCAATTAGGGACTGAGTTACGGTGGTTTGGAAATTTCCAGTTTTCATTCTCCCCCCTCAAAAAAGGGGGGAGCATGACTTTTGAACCATAACTAACTTGATTTCAACAAACGTTACGTGTGAGCGAGGCTTTGTGCTGAAATGTAACGGAATATAACTCCATCTCTTATCTGTCTCTTCTACCACCCTACCACTTTTACCTAGAACAACGTGAAAAAAGTGTTAGCAGCTGACGAGGAAGCTTCTAACAGTGGCTGCATCCTCCAGCGCGGGACATGTCAACGCGAAGAAGAGGCGACGTCAAACCAAAACATCAACGCGCTGGTGGCCAAACTTCCTCAAATCTCCGTGCAGCGGGCTGTCTACGGTTGGCCAGACTGGCAGTCGACGGCCTGTTGCGTGGCACGGTCAGAGTGCCGATCGGCTCCCGGGGCCGGACCTATTCTCAGCGTGCTATTTTTTCAATTACAGGGAGCAATTGCGTGCTCCCCGAACTACTCTTAATCTCTGGCGACATTAAGACTAATCCAGGCCCCACTACAACTTACACATGTCACCATACACAAAGACGGACACAATAGCACCATGAGACACATACAGAAGTATAATATAAACATATTACAGTACAACGTAGATGGCCTCACAAAAAATCATGCAGCTTAGAGAATTCGTACACAAACAAAACATTCACACAGCACTTATACAAGAAACAAAACTAAAACGCGCACACAAAACACCCACCATCCCTGACTTCACGGCGATCCGTCAAGATCGTACTGGGGGTAACGGGGGTGGACTTATCACTTACATATGTTAACCCCTCCGTCTATGGCCCTAGGGTGGCTCGGATCGACGGGGGTTCTAGTTAGGAGGCAGCAACGGATATTTCTTCTAATCTTGGTAGTAGGGTCTCCAAATGTTTAAACTCTTGGCTACAGACTCGCCAGACTGTTATGCCCTCCTTCTTATATGTGCTTATGGGGTGTCTCGTATCGACGAGGCGTTCTTGTTGTGAGGCCGAAACGGATATTTCTTCGATACTTTTCTTCTACAACTTTCTATAATACTCTGATACTTTCTCTTGGTACTAAAATTATTGGCTTTTCTTTTATAACTTATCGACTTTACTGACTAAATTCTTCTGAAGATAGCCCAACTCGAGGGGGAAAATAAAAAGTTTCTCTTACTCTAATTTACTTCTAAAAATGTACAGGTAGTGCTCTGAATTTACAGGGGTAGAGGTTCGACCTCTTTCGACCATGGCTCAGGCCGGAATCTAAAAAGTTAAGGAGGCAAGGGGCCTCTGCCCCCTCCTCGCAGCGAGGCTGCTAACAAAGGAGTCGTAATGAAGTGACTTAATGAAGTGCCGTAATTTTACAAATACATGTATAATATAAACCTAAATGTTTGGGGGAGGACAGTTGAAGGTTAAGTTCCCCCCTTTTAAACACATGATCAGATGTTTGAAAAATTCCAAATAAAAATAAAAAAAATAAACTGATTTGTATTTTTCGCCGTCTACATTTATGAAGGCGATATAATTTCATAGTAGTACATAAGTACAAATTGAGTACATGACTGAGTACGTATTAATTTTGGTTCATTACAATTACGATTACAATTACCAATTAATTCATATTCACTTATTATTGTTTAATTACACTGCTATTAAAGTACATTCTTACATTATATATTAATTCATTACATTCAATTACAGCTTCATTGAAGTACATTACAAGTTATTATTAATTAGTTTCATTAAAGTTACGTCGTTTACCATTCTTAGTGTTTTTATATATTGTTATAATATATGGTTATACTATATGGTTATTATATTTGGTTATTAGTACAACACAAGTACATGAGACATGACACACATGATATAACATAACGCATGATAAAGTTATAAATTCGAATCGAGCGAAATGAGACTCTCTTTATCTTTGAAGCGTTCGATTCTGCCAGTTAGCGGAATTTGATAACTTACTAAGCATTTTCGAGTTCAGTGCGGGAGGTGATATAATAAAAAATAATGAAAAAAATAATACGAGAACGTATTTCTGCGTTTTCGAACGAAGGCATGAAGTTTTGCATTTCTTAGATTGACACGAGTAAAAATGAATATTTAATAAAATTTATATAGGATAATGATCAAGATAAAATATGGACGTATGGGGGCGGGGATATGGTCGAATAATAGTTATATTTATACTACATAACATATAAATAATGACTTCTATAGAGTGTACAGTTTTTATGATGATAAAGAATTTTCATACATTGCATACTAGAGATATAATGAAGGGAAATTAATGACGGGAAAATGTGACGTCATAGTTATTGAATTTGTACGTATAGTACAAATCATTATTAGGAAGATTTACATGAACAAATTAGAGACAGAGTGGGTATCAATGACTAAGAAGTACAACTGCGGGTTCCAATCCTGTTACATGCAATGTGTATGCATAATCTAGGGTCAAGGTGATTGGAAGACAATCATAATTAATTATAATAAATTCTATAACAATGAAAAATGGAAAATAGATACGACTAAACCACAGAAATGGTAGATCATAGGGTTGTGACACAAACAAAAATAGGAAGCTACAAATAAAATTTTTATCCAAAACTCGCTTAGGCAATTTTGGTTTCTTATGTAAAAATGAATATGGATTATTCATTGTTCATTTTTACACATACGTAAAAGCATTAGCTACACTGATACTACCCAAAACATTACAAACACAATCCAAGCAGATAACACGATAGAAATACAGGCAGTTAACATTAAAACACGCGCAAAACACACCACCACACTAATCAACATTTACATCCCACCAAATAGTTCACCTCAAGTACCAGCCAATTACAATCCACAGTTACACAATCTGGCCTCTCTCACTAGTCATCTTAGGAGGAGACTTCAACGCCAAAGACACTAGCTGGTACCTGCACAACCAAAACAACACCAGAGGCGCCAACATAGCCACACAACTAAACAGCCTCTTCATTCTTAACAATACAGAAGAACATACACACATACCACATCAAGCAGGATACTCAAACTCCTCCCCAGACATAACGTTCTGTTCCCCCTCACTAGCAACACATACACAATGGATAGGCTGACCATACGTACCGTTTTGAACGGGACAGTCCCGTCTTTTTAATAACAATGTCAATTTTGTCCCGGTTTATGTACTTACTTTTTCATGAATACAGAATATTACATAACCCCGTCCCTTTTTTGCCATCCCAATGTCCCGTTTTTGTCTCAAGGAAATATGGTCAGACTAACAATGGAGAACAGAAAAACAAGTCATCAGACCACTTGCCCATCATCATTACAACACATTCTACACTGCCCCAACAGCCTTAGGCACACTTACAGAAATTACAACAAAGCTGATTGGGAACATTTCAAAATACAGACTGAGGAACAATTCACCACATTAAACAGCACACCCATCATAAACATCAATACAGCACTCAAGACATTTAATCAGATCATCATTAATGCAAACAAATACATACCCAAGGGCAAATTAGAAATACAACCCAAATTACACTAGAGAAACAGCCCACCTCATAAGGCAACGTAACAACCTCAAATATAACACACAAACACCACACACAGAAGCCATAAAACAGCAGATACAACAGCTCAACACAGAAATAAACAACAAACTCAAAGAAAAACAAACAAACATTCAGGGAATTCATAAACACTAAACCACTCCACAGATACATACAGGCTATACAAGACTATAAAACAACATTACCACACTCTGACAGCGGCATTCACACCTCTCACTGCGGCTATCTGTCGCAGCCAAAATATTATCCCAACATACACACAACAAGCTAACATTCTAGTTAATCACTACGCAAAGGCTAAGTCACTTAAAAAGAGAGAACAACCAGAAACACGCAGACAGACAAACAGCCAGACACAAGAAAACCTACAGACTCGACACGACCATTACACCCTTCAATACAGACCAGACCACCAAGATCATCAAAAACACTAAGAATTCGAAGGCTACTGGACCAGACAACATATCTAACATACACCTTAAACACTTGGGGCCCACAAGGAATACTAGCTCTCAACAAATATCAGCATATATTCATACCAACACTATATATTCCTGACATATGAAACAAGGGTAAATTATTACACTACCAAACCAAACAAAAATCCAACAGAACCAGCTTCCTATAGACCATTACTTTACTATGCACACCTTCAAAGTAACAGAAAGACTAATCTTACAAATCACCAACCCACACATCCACTATCGCCTACTCAACATGGATTCAGACCTCACCACTCAACCACGACATTACTCACTACCTCACGCAGCACATCATGGATGGCATCAACCAGACGACCAGCTCAACATACACTATTAACAACAATAGACATTAGTAAAGCATTTGATGCTATCCCACGCTTCCCTCTCATAAACAAAACATCTCAACACAAAATGCACAATAACACCAAAAGGTGGCTGAGCAACTATCTTTCAGGAAGATACTCTCATGTCACATTTAATGGCAAGTTCATCCAAAAACAAGCTTTCCGAACGGGGTCCCTCAATGCTCTGTTCTCACTCACCAACACTCTTCCAATCTTATACATGCATGACATTCCAACACCCACAGATAACAAGCTTACCTTATCATCATATGCAGATGACATCACTCTAACATCCACCCACAACAACATCGACACCGCTACAAATAACCTACAAACATACATAAACAGTATACAAGACTGGCTCACACACAATAGACAAAGTAGCGCCCACAAAATCAACCATCACCTTGCTTACAAGCAACACAAAAGAACCCCAGGTAATTCCACAGCTTGCACTAAACAACATCAACATTCCACACACTCACAGGACCAAAATCCTTGGGGTCACATACAAACATCATTATCTTTTTCAAACCACATTCAGGACATTAAAAACAAATGTACGTCAAGACTTAACACGCTTAGGGGACTAACAGGCACAAACTTTGGACACCAGCAGGAAACAACATCACTCATATACAAACAATATATTCGCTCAGTTATGGACTATGCTAGTCCATGCTGGGCACCCATTATCTCCACACACAAAACACCTTACAGACAATACAAAACAACGCACTTCGTATCATTACAGGATGCACTCAACACCAGTAGAACACCTGCAGTCCTGCACACAGAAACAAAAATACTGAAAGTTAGGGAACATTTAGACATGAGGGGAACACAATTCATGGCCAGCAGCGACAACTAACCACAACACCCTTGCCACTACATGTACAATCATGCACCAACACCTCGCATCATTAAGGTAACATCAGTGAGACATAATAACCAAATACTCCATTCCATACCACGCCCCACAGACATCACACAGTACAAAAAAAACACACACACACACCTAACCCACAAAGCACTGACACGACTCGCGTCCGAATGCGGTCCTAGGTGCGAAGCCGCCACCCATTAACAGGTCAGAGATCAGCCTGAGCAGATCGGATCGAGTTAACTTAGCACGATTCCGATGTGGACATCACCCAACTTACGGACATATAAACCAGACTAGACAACTCCAGAGACGACACCTGCCACCTGTGCCAGGACACACCACAAACAATTGAACACATTATGACAGACTGTACCGCTCTAGCACAACAACGAACACAACATTACTGGTGCGCTGAACCTCTAATCCACTCCGGAGGGGGCGATCGGTTACCTGCGTGCCGCCGGCTTGCTCGATCAGGGTGGGCTGATCGGCTAAACAACAACCACCACCATAACTCCGATTGAGCTGATATTTGAAATTTGGTACTTACTAGCGTAGACCATTCTATAAACCAAATTTAAGCAAAATCTATGAGGGTATGGTGCACTTTTTTTTTTTCATTTGTCATGGAATGAGCCAGGGTTAATTAGAAGACTTGAAATTGATATTTTACAAAACTTAATGAAATATTCTTCATGTGACTTCGATAACGTCGATAGACCCAAGTGGCTTCGTGTTTTCCAAATGTATGTAATACATTATTCCAATGACTTTTTCATTCTAACTCAATGATTCCCAAACTGTGTGGTGCGCCACTCTAAGGCGGGTTATAAAGTGTAGTTTTGAAAATAGGGCAAAATATGGTCTTTGTAGAATTCTGAAAAAATCGCTAAACAAAAGAAATAATTCGGGAACGGGATAAATAGTAAATTACTTACGTTTTTTTAAGTTTACGAGTTTAGCAGCATTTTCACTTCCTAAGTGATTCCTTGTTTCCGAATGAATTAATAAATGGACTATTATGTACAGTTTTGTACACTGCACACATTGTAGCCTATGCTTCCTGTCTGCTTATAACAATTTTAATATTTAATAGAATTGCCCTCTTTCGAATTAAAAATAATTACAATACATTATCGAAAATAACGGTAATAAATGGAAATTGGAATAAATTTAGGGTAAAAATTGATGAAATTTGGTTTATTTAAAAAAAATCTTAATTAAAAGTACCAATCATACCAAATAAGCGTCTCCCATTCATAAAAATGACCGAGTGACATACTATATTGGTAAATATTTTGCTGCATCTACATTAAAGTATTTCCATACATACGCTTTTTATTACGCCCATGACTTCCTTAACCTGTTTCACTCGACTTTCAACTTCCAATGCAATTATCTTTTTTAAGTTAAACACCTCCAATATTACTTCTTTCATAACCTCTTATTTTTCTTCTTGCATTCGCCACACTATTATATGCTGACGCCTCTTCTGGCAAAGCAGATGTATGGAATGCAATTCCCATAATACAGATAGGCTTCATCACTGAAGTACTACATTATCTGCTTCTGATATGGAAGTTCCCATTTTATAATCACTTGATTGCTATTTTCATGTCTCGTGTAATAAATAAACTGAATCCCATTAATCTTGTTTAAACTCCACGATTCCACCGGCATATTTAGATACGGCATTAATATGTTCACAGTATCATCTAAATGGTATAGGAAAATATTGATACTTGCGACACCCCTCCCCAATTGGATAAAGTTAATTTTGCTCATCTACACATATGAATTTGTAATTTTTCAGACTGCTCTTCGTCGTGCTTCTGCAATCCATAGATCTCAGAAGGCTCTTCCATTCAAAAGTAAACGCAGAATAAGGAAAATCGGCAAGACCGGAAAGGCCTCAAAATCGGCTAAAGGAGCGAAGAAAAGTGAATAAATATGGAGTAACTGAACACATTCATAGTTTTATTTTCCTTTAACAAACTTTGATGTTAAGTTCGAAACGAGTGAAAAAGTACAGTTCACTTTATAAAATATTGAAAAAAATAAACTACAGTAAACTTAAAAAATATCAATTAAAAGTGATAGATTATATATGTAAGGTGGCTATATTTAAATATTTCATGAAAAACAATGACAAGAACAAACATCACATCTAATTGTCTCATAAATTGTAACTAAAGGCTACATATAGCTAATCAAATATATATGTAACGATGATGATGATGATCAGGATAAATTTGGTATATCGCTGAATGGGAGTACATTAACTAATGGTATAAGTTAGGTTTCGAACGACGATGCGATGAAATACTGCAAGGTGAGACCAGTGGCGGTTCCTCATATGGGCAATATGGGCAGCCGCACAGGGCGGCATTTGTGGAGGGGCGGCATGAGCGCCTGCAAAAAAAAAAAAAAAAAATAAGAATAAATAAATAAAGAAAAAAAAAAAAAAATAAAATAAAATAAATAATAAAAGATCAATAAATATATTTTTATTAAAAAAACCATCTATTGCATGTTCCATAAACCTTCCCATAAAAGACCTAAACAATGCAAAATGCTTCCAGATTAATATTCTTGGGAATAAAGGCCCATACTTTAACATATGTAATGTTATTTTTCTGGGTTTGGTTAAATAATGAAATGTATATTATGAAGCATCTGATGAGCCCTTGATTGATGCTTTGAAGAAGCTGGAGGTGACATTTTTCAATGCAGTGGTTGATGCTGCAACATCAGCCATTCAGGAAAGATTTTCCACGTTGGAAATTGTGGGAGAGAAGTTTGGAGTGCTGACACATTTCCAAAATCTCACATTTGAGGAGCTGACAGAACAATGTGTGAACCTTAGTACTACACTACACTTTAAGGGACAATCTGACTTGGATGGCAGAGAGCTTGCACAGGAGCTGAAGAACTTGCCTGACTTGCCATCAAAGACCATATCCTTGCTTGAACTGCTGACATTTATCCATGAAAGGGAGCTCTCTGAAATATATCCAAATTTGTGGACTGCTCTCAGAATTGGTCTTACTCTTCCAGTCACTGTTGCTGAAGCAGAGAGGAGCTTTTCAAAGCTGAAGCTCATCAAATCCTACCTGAGGTCAACTATGTCACAGGAACGCTTTACCGGTCTGGCCATCATCAGTATAAATCATACAATTGCTGAGCAGATTTCATATGATGATTTAATTCATGACTTTGCATCAAGGAAGGTAAGAAGAGTCAGGCTTTAGATGGCAGTTGTGCTGTGGTGCAATTTATTTTGTTTCTTGTTCAAAGTGTAGCATAATAATTACCCTCTCTTAAGTGTCTTATTCTATTTATGTGATAGAGCATTTGTACAATTTAGAAATTTGATTCTCTAGTTTATTTATGGCAGTTGTGCAATTTAATTTGTATTTTTCCTGTTCATAGTATCATAATTACATTCTCTTAAGTGAGTTATTCTATTTACGTGATGAAGGATTTGTAAAATTCAGAAATTTGAGTCTTTGTTTTGGTTCTGAAGTTCCAACAATTAGTCCAATAAAAAGTTATTTTGTGAAAGAGTTATGTCTGTCCTTTATTTTGGGGGGATTCGAATGTGTGTGTGTTGGCGAACAGGGGGGGGGGGGGCGCTGAAGGTGAGGTTCGCCCAGGGCGTCATGTAAGCTAGGACCGCCACTGGGTGAGACATTTAGTACTTAGAACCATTCTTTTGATGTTAACTTCTCCAAATCCTCCTGCGGAAACGAAGAAAAAGTAAATTTAAAATAAACTCTAACTTTCGGCATGCTGCTCCATGGAATGTAAAGTTCTGAAGCACCAGCGTTAAAAATCATTAAGACAAAAATAAACTTTAATAACTACTGTTTTTGTGTGAGGTTGACTGCGCAGCGAACTAAATATTTGTTAGTGCTGGTTTCACGCTCATGAGGTCCAGAACATGTAGAATAACAACGGTGATTGGCGCACATTAAATCACGGCTCTTTATTGCTTATGTATTTTTCATGTATAAACTACTACTGTACCATAATACAGTAAAGTTTATCGAAACTCATTAGGTAACTAACAATACCTTAACCCTTTAAGGACTAAAGGTACAAATTGCTAACGTTTCAAATACAAGCATTCATAACAACTACAAAAAATTCAGGGCTTAAAACGTTAAATAATTGGTGGCAACAATTAACAATCGAACTAGTTAAAAACCTGTGGTTTATTGAATAATTTTACGTTCGAGGCGTTTTCTTTTATGCTTACGAATTAAAAGAATATCTATGTTAACGTGCTGTTATAATTTGTAAGTGGTAAAACGCAAACTCGGTCGGTGTTCTGGTCTTCTGTTTTCGTAATAGGCCTGGCTTCCCGTGGTTCTGCGACGGATATGTTAAAAAGGCTCGCATTATAGCTAGGACGTAAAAGTTAAAAAAAAAAAAAATGTAATTACGATAAACGGTGGTTTGTTTATTAAAATTATTAAATACGAATGGGCAACACTAGGAGTCGGCCCGCGAAGGCTGGGTTTCGAAAAATAGCCTCCGCCTCCAGTCATTCGGACAGTGTGGGCTGTGTAGGGTGTTTTCTGCGTGTGACAATGTAGTTTAAATTTCGACCACGCCTCGGTTCACGCTACAACGCATTTATACAGTATTGTGGAAACGAGTGTACAGAGAATGATTAATTGTAGAAGATAAATGAAATAGAGTAGAAAGTTAAAGTAAACCAGAAATTATAATAATGAATAAAACCATGATTCACTACAATGATATGCCGAAAGAAGAACGTGAGAATGAAAAAAAATTATGGGAGGAAGTAGTGCAGCATACGAGGAATAACGATGATTCAAATTTTATATTTATAGTCGGAGGTCTGCCTTGGGATCGCAAGGTGGTAAGGGTCAAGGAAAAAAACTGAAATAAGTTGGTTATATGGACAACAAATGCCGACACCCTCGCGTGTGAAAAATTATTGAAACGTAAAGATTACAGACACAAGAAGCTGATATAGCTATTCCGGACAAAAGGCAAAAATTTGAATCTGCATTTATAAAAGGATACAATATGGAATGTATTACTTTGTGTGGGGGTTGTTTTGTATATACACACTACAATCAAGTAGAATAAACTAAATGCGTTTGAAGATGCTCAAGAAACAGTTTGTATCGAAATTAATTTACCTCAAAACAACTGTTTAGTACGGTGTACAGGAGCCCAAGCTTCGGACAAGATGATAATGAAAAAATTAATGCAAAGAAAATACTCTTGTATTGTGATTACTGGTGATTTTAATTATGCAAAGATAACCTGGGTTGATCACAGTCAACTATCGCAAAATCTGAAGAAAGTAAGTAGTTTAAATTTAGAGAAGTAGTAAAGGATGCGTATCTTGACCAGCTTGTAACATTTAATACCGGAGGAAGAGGAACAGATAAGCCGAGTTTACTAGATCTGGTATTGACAAATGATAGAAATAGCATTAACATATCACTAGTGAGGCTGCTTTGGGTGAAAGTGATCATGCAGTTAAAATAGTGGGAGTGAATTACGGTTTTTATAAACTCAAGAAGCCCTGTAAAACGAGGTTTGTCTATAAGGGAGAGTATGATAAAATGAAAAAAAAAAAGCTAAGTTTGGACTGGAAGGTTGTGATGGCGTCACAACAGTGGGAAATATTTTGTAAACTTCTTAGAGAGGCCCAAGGTGAATGTGTACCAAGAAAAGTGATCAAAACGGATGATAAGTATTACAATACGCCATTACGCAAAAAGACACCAACAAATTACGTAGGAAAAAATAGACCGTGGAAGAAGTATTTGGAGATTAAAGATAGTGAAACGTATCTAGAATACTGTAGACTTCGAAATCAGATACGAAGGTAACAAGGCAGGCACAGAAAGCGTATGAAAAATCGGTGGCTAAACAAGTTAAGGTAAACCCTAAGAAATTCTGGTCCTATGTAAATAGAAAACCCAAACAGAGACCTGGTGTTCAATCCTCTCAAAGTCAGGTGACAAAAAGGGGGAAGATTTAACAACAACTGACAAAGAAAAGGTTCAAGTTTTGGCTGAATATTACAATTCAGTGTTTATAAGAGAACCAGATGTTGGCTGGACCCCTTCAGAAACAAATGTTAAAATTATTCACAATATTGATCTCGACATAAATAAAGAATGTATACATAAAATACTCAAGAACTTGAAAATCAATAAATCTCCCTGACCACATTAGCGTCATCCTCGGATATTGTATGAAATGAGAGCAGTGATCGCCAAGCGCCTCAGTATTATTTTTAACACATAAATCAAATCTACGACTGTGCATCAAAAAAGGTAGTAAGAAAGTTGCAGAAAATGATAGGCCTATCAGTTTAATTAGTGTGGTCTGCAAGGTAATAAATGGAGACAATACTCAGGGATTCGTTAATAGAGTATATGGTTAATAATATACTAACATTGAAAAATTTTGAATTTATATCCGGTAGGTCAACAGTACTACAGCTAATTCAAATAGTGACAAATGGAGAGAGATCATTGAAAGTGGGGATTGTATTGATGTGGCCGCCTTTGATTTTATGAAAGCGTTCGACAAGACCCCACCACATTGGCAGTTTGATGATGTTTTGGCTTATAATGGATTAAAAAAATCCAGTGTTTGGATGGATAAGAAAATTTCTAACTGATAGGCAACAGCGTGTGGTGATTAATGAGGAATTCTCAGAGTGGCAGCCAGTAATTTCAGGAGTACCTCAGGGTTCAGTGCTTGGCCCTATTTTGTTTATTATTTACATAAATACTTTGCCAGAAGTCGCCCAAGCCTCAGATATCTACCTTTATGCAGATGATACAAAAATCTTCAAAGCAATATATAGGGTGTCCCGAAAGTCTTGTTACACCTATGTATAATCTCGGAATATTAAATGATGTTTGGTTCCAAGAGGATGGGGCATCTCCCCACTATTCCTTGAGGATTCGTGAATATTTAAATGGTGTGTTTCTGATCGATGGATTGGAACATTAAAATGGCCACCGAGAAGCCCAGAGCTCTCGAGTTGTGACAATGCATTATGATTGCGAAAAATGCTCTGTATGAATTGGTCCACAATTAACCCACCCCTTATATCTCCAGTCTATACTATAGAGTAGATCAAGTCTAGCCTAGAGGGGTCAGCCTAGAGATTCCGGAAATGGTCCAGAGCGGGCAGATAAATTGAGGTCCACAGTAGGATTCCTCACAAAATTAGGTTAGGGCAATCTACCTTCACCTTTGTTAAGCTATGAGTTGATGCTGGGTCTTAGGCCACAATGTAGGCCTAACTTGTCTGACCCAGCTTAATTTAATGTATAACTTTGGTGTAAAAACTCAATTAGTCACTTACTTTTGTTATCGGAGTCTCCCTTCTCCGGTTATGTTTTCGAGAGCGCACTTTGCTGGTACGTCCTCTCGCCCCGTTCTTCGTTTTCGTTCTCCTTTGTTCTCCTCTTCGCGGGGCTTCTGTACCAGCGTTGTCTTGGTTTATTCCTCGGTTGGTTGAGCGGTAATGTATCTCCATTACCGAGCACGCTCCTCCCACACAGTATATAAATACTAGTGTGGAGAATAACTCTGGTGAGCAACCAATTGGTTTCATCCACCCAGTTATTGACATAAAAGGAATTTAATGATTGTTAGATTAACTACCTACCTACTCAGTGAACCATTTTCGTTACCTCCCAACTACCCACTCATCAGTTTTCCATATACTGGGGGCCCCGGGAGATAAAAATTTTGGTGTCATTGTCACCAATTTTTGTCTGAGTGTAGACTAGCTAACTATTTAACTGTAAATGCCTGTTAATCTGATTAACAGTGCCTATCCTCACCTTCTCATGGAGAAGGTGTAGCATTTAATTAGAAGAGAAAATATACATCCATAGGATGAAACTGTCTATGGTCTTTACCATAAGAAAAGAAAAAATGAAAGTTAGAAGATAAAATTACAATTCCCCAGCATCTATTTTTTGTTGTAAAAATAGTCGCGCTTTAATGCTGTTTGTCGCTGAGGTCTTGTGTCTGTCAATGTTGTAGTAGGATGCGTTACCACTCCTACTGTCAAAGGAATAGTTACTGGAAGTTCAGTGTCTCCAGTTGTTACTGTCAGTGGAGAAGGTTCTCCAAAGTCCATTGTTTTGGGTCCAGACTCTAAAGGGTACAAAAGAGAAATGTCTCTTGTTGTGTCACCCGTTGAAGTCCTTAATTTGACCACTCTTGTTACCCCATCTGCCCCTGGTCTGAGTTCTGAAACTCTAGCCAGAGGCCAGTATTGTCTTGGAGTACTGTCATGTATGAGAACAAGGTCCCCTACCTTAATTGTGTCAGACCAATCCTTCTTAGTCATTTGTTTATGTCTCTCCCTTAGACCCATCAAGTACTCAGTTTTCCACTGTTTAATGAAATGAGCTTTAACTCTAGTTAAATGTTGTAACTTAGTCTGGAGCTCATCATGTCGTTGAGTCCAGTTTGGGTCTTCTGAAGAGTCTATATTGTAGTCCGGCAGGAGACTAACTTGTTCTCCCCGAATCAAATGATTTGGAGTTAATGGTTCTGGGTCATTAATGTTGTCACTCACATAAGTGAGTGGTCTATTGTTAATGATGTTCTCAATCTCAGCCAGGAGAGTGAGTAACCCAAATAAGTGTATCTGTTTTTTGCCAATTGCTTTCTTCAAGCAATTCTTTACTGTTTGTATATTCCTCTCCCAGATAGAACCATACCAAGGAGAGGCAACCGGAATATACTTCCACTTTATGTTTGTATTTTGTATATATAATTGTGTGATTTCATTGCTTAACAAGTCGTGGATGACTTGTTCACCAGCTTTGAAATATGTAGCATTGTCAGTCCAAACTGTCTTGGTACTGAATGTCGTGCACAGAATCTCTTAAAGACAGCAACAAAAGATTCTGCTGTAGGTCCTCCACAACATCCAAATAAACAGCTCGTGAGGCAGCACATGTAAACAGTACAATGTACATTTTTTGTTCAGTGTCACCCACCCCTACAGTCAATGCTCCTGTATAGTCAATGCCTACAGTCTCAAAGGGTCTGTTGAGAGTAACTCTCTCCTCTGGCAAAGCAGGAGGATTTGGTTTCCTATAGGGCCTAGCATGAATACGCCTACATGTGACACACTCACTCAGGACTGTTTTAACAGTGATCCTTCCCTTGGGTATCCAATAAGTTTTTCTTAATGTAGTTAGTGTCTGTGGTACCCCCATATGATATACATCATTGTGTTTTTTCTGATATTAATGTTGTCAAATAGCTAAATCTAGGTAAAAGGATTGGATTTTTGCTTTTGTATGACAGTTTTGATTTGTCTAATCTCCCTTTACACCTTAGAAGGCCTTCCTCATCTCTGAACAAGTTTAGATCCACAACTACTGATGGTACAGGTTCTTTTGTTTGTTTCCCATTAGTTAAGAATTCTAACTCTTTATTGTACTCTTTTTGTTGGGCTTGGCCTATCCAGTATTGGGTTGCAACTTCTGTATAATTATGATTATTTTTATTTAGCTGTTTGTTAATTGTAGCTAAACAGTTGTGAGCAAACCTCAAACAGTAGGCTGTCACCCTGACAAGTTTGTTGAAATCAGAATACTTTTCATAATTAGTGATTGGTTCAACCTTTTCATTTGAAAAGATTAAATTTAATGTCAAGTTAACTTGTTCCACAGGCCATTGGTCTGTATTACAGAGCCACTTAGGTCCCATAAACCCAAGTTTTGTTGACTTCAACAACTTGTAGGATAAACCTCTGGTCAGAAAGTCTGCTGGATTCTGTTTAGTTGGAACATAGTGAAAGTTTACTTGTAGGCTTTCATTAGCGTCAGCTATTTCTTTTAGCCTATTTCTTACAAAGATATTCTTAATTAATGCTATCATTCCGTATCCAGGCAAGACAAATCTGACTGTCAAGCCAGACGTGGATATTAGTTATGAACACATCATAGTAAGCATCCTTAAGCAATGAAATGGTTTTAATGGCTAATGTAGCAGCCAATAGTTCAATTGAGGTATGTTCGGGTAGGTTTGAGAGGGTGCAACTTTCCCTTTTGCATAAATTAGATGACTTTCTGTAGGGCTTACAAGATACGCACAGCACCCATAAGCTTGTGTGCTTGCATCAGCAAACACATGAAGCCTCTGGGGCTTATCCCTAAACCCACAGCACTTTGAATTTTAATGTTCTGCACTTTTGTTAAATCAGTAGCTAACTTCTTCAAGATTTTTATTTTCATTTGTTATTGGATCATCCCACCCAACATTTGTCCTCCAAATTTCTTGGAGGAGAATCTTTGATTTTATTGTTGAAGGCAGGAATAGGACCCATAGGATCAAAAATTTTGAAGCCTCTGATAATATTTGTCTTTTAGTATTTGCTTCCTCATCAAGTTTAAAACTTTAGTACAGATTGAATCATGACTATTAGAAGTTGCATCCAAATACCAGTTCATACCTAAAGTTTTAACTCTGTCTGATGGCTCAGTAAGACCATTATTATCTTTTAAAATCTTTTGTTTAAATCCTCATTATTTGAAATACACTCTCTAAGTTCAAAGTACCTTGTTGCATAATGTTTTGAGAGTGTTCATAGACTTCAGATAATTCAGATTTTGTTATCGTTGAGATAATATTATTCAAAGTGTTGCTATTCTTACAGGTGTTATGTAGGACTGAGTTGAGGCACATAGTATTTGTTGGTCATGCACTGTTTTGGTTTAGGTCTAGGTGTAGTCTGATAGGTCACCCAAAGGGGCTATCCCTGATGGAGTCTGAATAGCTAACCATTACCTATCTCTACTATGCCTTATGAATAAGATTAATATAATCTGCCCCTATTAGCATTTCAATGTTAGCTATTGTGTTGTTAGTGATATGTCTATCAGCTATTTTGTAGTGTTTTTTCAAATGTTTATGGTTTGTTCTAGTTTGGGTATAACCAGTTGTTTTGTCCTACTTTAGAAATAATAACTGCTTCAATTTTCTGAATTTACTTTCTAAATGTAGTTCCAGGTCAATTGTCTTATAGCTATTTTTGTCCGAGTTATCCTTAACAAAGGACGCAATATTGAAGTTTTGTTCATTCGGGTTTGGTGTCAAACCCAATTTATTAACTAAATTTTTTGAAACAAATGTTTGTTGAGAACAACAGTCTATAAGACATCTCACTGGAGTGGTGACTACCCTCACTATTCACTAGTCCAAAGTAATAGTTGGTAAAAGAATCTCAGTGTTTCTTGTTACATTGTTTGAACAAGCAGAATGTCCCATGAAAGTGGCATTTCTTGATTACCTTTGTTTGGGGGAGGTATCTTTTGAGTTTGAGTACTATTATTTGGACACTTTGGTGAATCACACATTGATGAGACATGTCGTAAACTTTTACAAAACTTACACTTGAATCTTAACCTAGATTTACAGTCTTTCTTATAATGTCCCTGGCCAGTACACTTTTTACACAGGTTCAAACTGTTCACATCTTTTAGCCCTTTGGTTAAAATCTGAATATTTGTCACACCCAGTACTGTGTTCATTACTTGCACAAAATTTGCAATATGGTGTGTAAGTTGAGGCAGCAGTTACATTAAAGTTCTGTAATGTAGGTGTTCGTGTTTGTAGTTGGTCACATTTGATTCTACAATATCAAGTTTTGTCTGTTTGGCTGCTAGCTAGTTGGTCTCTGGGAACAGTCTTTGGTTTATCCATAGTCTGGGTCTTATGTGTTGGAAAATCTCTCAAGTTGTAATTAGTTAGGATATTGGGGAAGTGTTGTCTTATTTGTGTTAAATTAGGATAATTTTCTCCCGTCTTTAGAATTAAATTATCTTTAACCCTCGAAGGAAGGCACCTAAGTACTATGCTTTGTAAAGCCAAGATGAAGTTTTAATATCTATCTCATTGCTAACCAGTTGTCCTATAATAGCTTCTAATTTTGTATAAAAATTTTCCATATCACTATGGTTATCTTTTATGGGTGCAAATTCAAAAATTTGTTGAGATAATTCATATATAATCACATCTTTATTAACGTAATTACGTTTTAAAAGATCAATAGCTACTTCATATGAATCCCCTACGGCTGGTAAATAGGCTATCAGGTTATGGGCTGGGCCTTAAGGGAACTAGTTAAGTAACTAAACTTTTCAACAGTTGAAATATAAGGTTTATTACCTATTAAATTCTCAAATTTGTCAATGAAAGATGGGAATGTACCGTGTCCCCTTCAAATGTTGGTATTTGCAAAATGGGTAACTGAGCCCTCAATTCTTGTGACTCAGGATTTTGCATGCCACTTAAATTTGTTGAAGGTTAGCCCTACTTTGATTAAAATCAGAATTAGGTTTTTTGGTGTTAAGTCAGTCAACGAGACCGTAGTTCCCTTATTTGCTGTTCAATTGAGCTTACCTGATCATCATCATCAGCGTAAAGGTCTATCAATGTTCTTCAGCCATTCGGATTCAACTAACTCTGAAATACTCTCATTAATGGCTATTATTTCCTCCTTTTTAATTTCTAATTTAATAATTACACTCTATATTTTTCTTACCTGGTTGTGTAATATTGTTAAAAGTGTTCACAGCCTTTGTAACAGCTCCCAACTTTGCCCCCTTTTCTTTTTTAACTTTTCAATTCCGCACTGTCCATGTCTAAGTCAAAATTGTTTAACTGGGGATCGTAATAAAATATAGGACAAGAAGAAATTACCAGAGAAGAGAGAGCACAGACAAAACAGTCAAGTTCAAATTTGGTTTAATCCCCCCCAAGTACTTGTGTGTCACTCAGGTCTAAGCTTATAAGAGAATGAGACTCCTTTAATGTAAATGTTTCCTAGTTAGGCCCTAGGTTGTAGACCTAATTAGGCTTGCTCAGGTTAGGCTTAGGCTAGACCATTTAGCCTAATTCTGCAATTTTTGTTAAGTAAGCTTAAGGTTTGTAAATTCCCCACACACGGACCACCAATGCGAAAAATGCTCTGTATGAATTGGTCCACAATTAAACCCACCCCTTATATCTCCAGTCTATACTATAGAGTAGATCAAGTCTAGCTAGAGGGGTCAGCCTAGAGATTCCGGAAATGGTCCAGAGCGGGCAGATAAATTGAGGTCCACAGTAGGATTCCTCACAAAAATTAGGTTAGGGCAATCTACCTTCACCTTTGTTAAGCTATGAGTTGATGCTGGGTCTTAGGCCACAATGTAGGCCTAACTTGTCTGACCCAGCTTAATTAATGCTTATAACTTACTGGTGTAAAAACTCAATTAGTCACTTACTTTTTGTTATCGGAGTGTCTCCCTTCTCCGGTTATGTTTTCGAGAGCGCACTTTGCTGGTACGTCCTCTCGCCCCGTTCTTCGTTTTCGTTCTCCCTTTGTTCTCCTCTTCGCGGGGCTTCTCGTACCAGCGTTGTCTTGGTTTATTCCTCGGTTGGTTGAGCGGTAATGTATCTCCACTACCGAGCACGCTCCTCCCACACAGTATATAAATACTAGTGTGGAGAATAACTCTGGTGAGCAACCAATTGGTTTCATCCACCCAGTTATTGACATAAAAGGAATTTAATGATTGTTAGATTAACTACCTACCTACTCAGTGAACCATTTTCGTTACCTCCCAACTACCCACTCATCAGTTTTCCATAATGATTATGGGGATTTATAAAGGAAAAGTTTTCTCAAAAACGTTATGATTCCAATGACGGACTAAAGGATGCTTTTAAACTTTTAATACCAAAAATGCTGAGGAGCATAGCATACCGAACCTGGCATAAAATCATTCTGTGCAGTGAACGATGGTTTGCATACAGATACATGATAAACTTGCGTATAACTATGTATAAACTACAATGTTGTATAAAATAAAATGTGTCAGTGTTTTCTACTATATACTTTCATTACCATAGTTACATAACACTGGAGTAACATTTACATAGGTGTAACAAGACATTCAGGACACCCTGTACAACAATGAGGATTGTGATAAACAAAAAAAAAGCAAATAAAACATATGTGATGGGGGGAAAATAACAGTGAATTGAAAGAATCCATTGTGGAGAAAGATATTGGAGTGTTTATTGACAACAAACTAAACTTTCTACATCAAACTATAAAGGTTAATAAAGCCAACTCTATAATGGCCCTGATTAGGAGAACATACACATCTCGATAATGAAACATTCTTACTTCGATATAAATCCCTCGTGAGGGTACACATTGAATAATAATTTAGGTCGGGTCGAAAAGGGGTCAAGGTCAAGATTTTGCTTAGGTACATATGTGAAGTTGATCATTTTGTAGTAAGGGGTTCCATAAAACCTTACCCCCCATTTGCAGCTTACATGTTTACTTATATCGAAATAGTTTTTAGTGATTATGAAAATATATAAAATTCTTTATTTAGTGCAGGTATTAAAATTACTCTAGCTGATAAAGTGATAAAGTGATAATATAAGGCTTCTCAATTAATTGGTGATTCGGAGAGGCAACGTGTGATAGATCGCATACGAGCAATAACATTTCGGGAAGCTCGTGATGCTGGAGCCACCTTTATAACACTTCGCCAAAAAGTTGCGAAGAAGCGAGGACTTCGTCAAAAGAAATTGGAATAAAACTTTGGACGAATGTGAAATGGATACAACCAAATCTGGGCGCCCAAAATTTGCCACTCTCTCAGGAAACAAAGGACATCATTGAAAACGGTACGCGTAAGCGGAAAAAACAGCTGTGCTAAACCAAAGCCAAGAAAAACTCAACTTAACATCGATGACAGAATGTGGTTTGCCCATTATCTTGAAGATTGGGATGTGGATGATTTCATGCATTTAGCTGTCTCCGATGAATTTTTTGTTTACGTAACACGTCGGCCTAACTACCAAAATGATCGAGTGTGAGCCACAACACCAGATGAAATCGATGACAATGAACATTATCGCGAATTATTAAAAAGTCCAGACTGTGTTGGTGTGTTGTTTTGTTCACTGCAAAGAAACTCATGTGGGTGCTGAAGCCAAATGGTCAGAGTTGGGATGGACAGTATTTTCGTGATATTATTCTATCCCAGCATGCCATTCCTTTTCTAAGAAACCCAAACAATGTTATGGATGTCGATCAGGTCACACTTCTGCACGATAAGGCCCCCTGCTTTAAGGCATTAGCCACTCAACAGTTGTTGCGGAACCATGAGATCGATTCCTTTGGAAATGAAGAATGGCCAGGAAATTCTCCTGACCTGAACGTCTGTGAATACATTGGATCAGTTATAAAGGACAAGGTTGAATGTCTCTTGTTTCAAGAACCTGCAGCAAATCAATTTCGAAGGATACAATGACGCAACACATTGAAACTGTTTTAGCAAATTTGCGTAACGATCAAGATCTGTTCACGTCACTTTGGCAAGCTACCCAAAGCGAATTCAGGCTGTCTTGGAAGCCAATGGCGGGAACACCAAGTTTAATTGTTTCTCATTAAATGCAGGATTAAATTCTCTTTTGTAAGGTATGTTTAGTTTTACTGTACCTCTAATGGTTTAGGCCATGGGCAGGGGGTGGGGGGGCTAAGGTTTATTGGAGCCCCGTAGTAGTATCACACCAAAAATCAAGGCTGTGAGACCTTCGCTACCGCCCCCCCCCCCCTCCTACCGATTTTCACTTTTTTTCCATGAATTTGTATGGGAAATAGGCCAAAAATTGAAAATCGTAAAAATCGACCCTAAATATTAATCTTTTTGCTTTCGGATGGCCAAAATCGGGTTCCCCGGCACGAATTACATCAGAATAGACCATTCACCAACTTTTTTTGAGATCGGGGGGGTGGGGGGTAGGGTCTTAAATCCGGTGCTGACTCATAGCAACGGATATAGACCTAATATTACATTTTTTTCTTTTCTTTCCAGATTCCTATTTAGGTACCTAGAATGTTAAAAGTTTGTATTAAAATACATTATTTAATTTTAAAATATCAGTAATAAATAAAATAGTTAAAATCTTATTAAGTTAAATTATGGCTACTAGAAAAAGAAGCCACAATGCAGCCTTCTGTCTATTAGAGTGGGTTTTTATTATCATATTTCTTTACTGAATAAACACTAGAAGATTTAACTACTGTACATTATAGATGAATGTTCCACAAGCAGAAAGAATACGTCTTGGGGAGTGTAATTTGGTTAACGGACTATGGGTTCTAATCCGGGATACAATACAGTTTACCTAGAGGCAAATACTGAATTATGCGTTGTCATCAATGGTTACTATCTTTTAATTTATGTAAAAACCCGTCAAGTTTATCAGTTTCAGTAGTTTAGATCGAATGTTCTTTTCTAGTCTTAAATTAAGACGAATCCGACAAAATTGTCTCCATTCTATTACTGTAAACGGCAGAATCAAGTAATACAACTCCTTTACCCTTATCTGGTCTCGTAATGATAACAGAGTTGTATTTTTCTTTAAATCATTGAGGATTATAAGAACTTTATTGAGAAGGGGTGAAAACGCTTTCTGGGGTTTAAAATTATAAAGATTCTTAAGATATATTCTATTTGTTTTAATAAATTGCGAAATGAGAAATCTGGTCGGATCTCGTAATTCTTATATTATTAACAAGACTTTTCAAAGCTGGAGAAGCGTGCGTAAAACTAACTTATAATGAAGTAGATCAAAGTTTAAACCTTATGACGTAAAATTCGATTAGGGAAACAATTGTGTTCTAATGTAGAGAAATTTATTTGAGCGATTAACAACTCTACTTTATTAAAATGTACCTTTTCGTGTCTTACGACCACGAATTTAAAACTTAGAAATCATAGTAATGATAATGATCTCCCCTTCATAAAACCCAATTTGAAATATTAATAGAAGCCATCAACTTTACAGAAGGGAGAATTTGAGTTTTTATATATTTACAGAAACAAACCAGCCATTAACTATTGTTCAAATAAATCTTTTATAACCAACTAATAGTTGTTCTCACTAACCAACCAACCAACCAACTAAACAGTAAAGTTAGCATAGACAGTTTCAATCTCTTGTCGATATGGAGGCAGACGTTTTTATTTTTTAATTCAGCACTTACGGTACGTTCTGTACATTTGATATTGTTCTAATGTCTTGATTTCTTTGAATTAAGTTTAATAAATTTATGTAACTGTATTTACTTAATTTAAGCTTACTTTTATTGTTAAGACCACTGATAAAAGTATTTTTCGAAACGCTTTGAAAAATGTAAAAATGTTCGCCATCATGTTGATCAGGCAAGAAAGGGGGGAAAAATGTATATATACAGCGTGTCCCAAAGAAATGTATACCCACTTTGTTCAATAATACCAGCTATGAGGATAATAAATATATTACTGTTTATATGTTTTTTAATAAAGAATTTTCTCCTGAATCTAAATATGTAATTATTTTATTAATAATTGAAGAACAAAAAAGTTACAGATGTTTAAATATAATTATTATTTTCGAGACTTCATGTGCGATATTTTCTAATATTTTTTTTTATGGCCTGGCCTGCCTTTTAACCGACTGTTTTGAGATACTTATGTTTAGTGCCTAGCTTAGCCTAGCCATTTCGTTGAGTTCTAATTAGGCAAGACTACAGTTTTGCTCTAACCTTATCTAACATCTTATAACTCTGCGACGTTTGTTCTTTTCTAACGACAATTTGAACATCTTAGATAAAGTGTCATTTAACCATGGAATTTGTAAATTTTTGAATTAACTAATAATTACAACATTTATGCTTCAATATCAACACTAAACATAAGTATCTCAAAACAGTCGGTTAAAATATTAGAAAATATCGCACATGAAGTCTCGAAAATAATAATTCTAATTTAAACATCTGTAACCTTTTTGTTTTTTTTTTTTTTAATAAAAATAATTACATATTTAGATTCAGGAGAAAATCTTTATTAAAAAAACATATAAAAAGTAATATATTTATTATCCTCATAGCTGGTATTATCGAACAAAGTGGGTATACATTTCTTTGGGACACGCTGTGTATATATATATATATATATATATATATATATATATATATATATATATATATATATATATATATATATATATATGGGAATGAACTCAGAATGGTTCCCTGAGTTTTTTATGATACACACAGACCGAGTCTCTCGCAAAGAGGTCCCATAAATATAGCTTCCCTCACCAGCTATCTGCAAGGCAGACAGGATCCAGCTTTGGGACATGGATCTAGGGTAAAACAGCCTAGCCCCACTACATTTAGAACCTCAATATAAGTAAAAGACTCGTTGCATTGACGTCGGATTGAATAAATCAAAGAAAATGGGGTAACTATTATATTTTTAGCCAAAACCAAAACTTAAACCTCAACTGGCAGAATTGAGCGTCCACTTTTCAAGGCACATAACATGTCCGTTTCATGATGGGAATGAACTCAGAATGGTTCCCTGAGTTTTTTATTGGGGCTAGGCTGCTTTACCCTAGATCCATGTCCCAAACCTGGATCCTGTCTGCTTTGCAGATAGCTGGTGAGGGAAGCTATATTTATGGGACCTCTTGCGAGAGACCGTTGCCCACGTTGGGCTTGCATCATGAAAAAGAAAAACTATGGTATTTGTCATTTACCATTACTTATTCGGACTATAGTGGATTTAATTATCCCAGAAGAGTTCCTTGTTCCATGCACGGTCTGTGTGTATCATATATATATATATAGTGTTCCTGAGGATGTCATTAGACGAAAGCGCTTGAGCACCCCTTTGTGTTTCTTTCCCTTCGTGGTTTTATTCATCATATATATATAATATATGTAAAGAACGAACTTGTATAGAAGAACGTTCCGCACAAGATGAGGAGGGAGAACGAACAAATGAAAAATGAGGATAGTAGTGGATAGCATATCTGACCGGCAATCGGAAGATCCGGGTTCGATTCCCGGGTGGTTACCTCATTTTTCATTTGTTCGTTCTCCCTCCTCATCTTGTGCGGAACGTTCTTCTGTACAAGCGTCGTTCTTTACATTAATTATACTGTGTGTTGTTTGCAGTTAAAATATTATATATATACCTATATATATATATTTTTTTTTTCCTTTATTTATTTTACCGCCGACTCGTACCTAGTGTGGTACATATCTCAGCGAGGCAGTGGGTGAGTGGTGTTACTGAGTTGGGGATGATATACCAGGAAGGGTGTAGTGTTCAGTTATTGGGGAGTGGGTATGGGGGCCTGGTCTCAGACCCGTTGAAACAGGTGGGAATAAGTGAGGAAACGGGAAATCGCTTCCTCCGAAAAATGGGGGCCCTCAGCGAGCATGAATTGTAGACGCTCGGGTATGGGAGTTTCGGCTAAGTGAGGGAAAAATCTACAACGAAGAGCGGACAACTTTGGACATTCGACCAGTAGATGTACGACAGTGATGGGAGTATGACAGGTAGGGCAGAGCGGGGCTGGCGATTTAGCCATTAGGTGACCATGAGTAATGCGTGTGTGTCCTATGCGGAGACGGGCTATAATCACTTCTTTATGTCGGGACCGGTGGAAGGAGGAGGCCCAGTATCCTGCTTGCGGTTTGATCTTATGAAGTTTGTTTTGTGTTGCCTGGTCCCATTCCCGTTGCCAAATGGAACGGAAATGGGAGCGGAGAGTCGGGAAGAAGTCGGTGAAAGGAAGAGGCCAGGAGGAGGCCGGTAGTAAGCAGGCCGACATTGCCGTGCGGTCCGCCTCCTCGTTACCCTGGATGCCGACATGTGCCGGGACCCAGCAGAAGGCGATTGTCTTGTGTCGGAAGGCTGTTAAAAAATGGAAAATTTGCTGGATGGTACAGACGAGCGGATGAGGGGGGTTACATCTCTCTAGGGAGAGAAGTGCGCTTTGGGAATCTGAATATATGACGAAAGAGCTGGCAGAGTGAGTGCGCACTATGTCTAGGGCCTCCTTAATCGCGAAAAGTTCTGCCGAGAAAACGGAGGTCTCGCGGGGCAAGCTGACGCCTCGAGAAAGTGGTTGGGTCAGTATCACCGCTGAAGCGGCCGCACCAGTCCTCGAACGGGAACCATCTGTATAAATGGCGACTGTGTCCGGATGTTGGGTTGCATGTTCACGGAAAAGTGACCTGTATACCGTAGCACTCGTTGTATTCTTTGGTAGAGCACACAGGTCCCTGCAGAATTTAATAGGGGTGAGGAGCCAGGGGGGGTAAATGTTGTATGAAAATGGGGATAATTGAAGGGACAGGCATGTTAGAAAAGTCAAGGAAAGAGCGGACCTCTTCAGTGAAGTGCCAGCTCCGTCCCTGGGGTGGGAGTTCAGAAATCGCCGCGCATACAAGCGAAGAGGGTAGTCTCTGTGCACGGAGGTATGTCCTCATGAGGAGCAGACGCCGTCGGAGGGCGAGAGGGAGGTAATTGCAATCCACTTGAAGGCTGGAGAAGAGCGGAAAGCACCAGTGGCGAGGCGGAGGCCCCTATTAAGGACTGGGTCCAAGATACGGAGGCAGGTGTTGGAGGCTGAACCGTATACTACACTGCCATAGTCCAGCTTCGACTGGACCATGGAAGTGTAAAGACGAAGGAGAGAGCGTCGGTCTGCGCCCCATGTGGTGTGGGAGAGGTGATCTAGTAGAGCGAGGGGACGCTGAAGGGACTGCTTCACTTGTTTGATATGAGGAACCCAGTTGAGCCTTCGGTCTAGAATCACGCCCAAAAATCGCGTGGAGGGTACCACCTCAAGAGGATTGCCGTATAGCGTGACAGAGGGAACAGGAAGGGTTGCGGGTCTTCTTCTGCTGAAAAGCATACACTTGGACTTCGGGATGGAGAGGCGGAAACCCACCGATGTCGCCCACCTTTCCACCCGGTAGATGGCGAGCTGAATTTGCCGTTGAACTACGGACGGCTCCCGCCCTGCAAAGTAGATCGCAAGGTCATCCGCGTAGATGGAAGAACGGATGTTGGGTGGAAGACATTTTGAGACTGTGTTCATGACGATGGAAAAGCATAGAACACTGAGGATGCTTCCCTGTGGGACCCCGTCCATCTGCACGAAAGTGTCTGAGAGGACTGAGCCCACCCGAACTTTAAAGGTTCGGGAGGATAGGAAGCCCCTGATGAAGGTCGGCATGGCTCCTACGAGCCCTAGACTTTGGAGCTGTCTAAGGATTATTGTCCGATGAGTTGTGTCGTAGGCCTTCTGGATGTAAAAAATTGATAGGACGAATTGTCCACTGTCGAATGCATTCTGTATGTCACGGCTGAGAAGCAGGAGGGGATCAGTGGTGGATCGAAATTGTGTGAAGCCGGACTGGGTAGCCGGGAAGGAATTACTATTTTCGAGGAAGAACGATAGTCGCGTCGCGACCATTTTTTCGAAAATTTTGCCGGCACAACACATTAGGGCGATTGGTCTGTAGTTTGTGGGATCGAGAGAATCTTTGCCGGGTTTGGGGATAGGGATTACGTAGGCCTCCCTCCACCGTGAGGGAAAGGTGCCCTCTATCCATATGCGGTTATATAGTTCTAGTAGGAAATTTTGTAAGGTGGGTGGATGTGCTGTATGATGCTGTAGGGAATACCGTCCGGGCCAGGACAAGGGGATCGTCGCGAGGCCAGTGCCGCCTGTAGTTCACGCATGGTGAACAGTTGGTTGTAGGAGCTGTCTATGGACGGTGAAGAGGAGCTATTTTTAGGGGCGGGTACGGGGGAGCTAAGTGCAGAGGAAGAAACGGCGGCAAAAGTAGAGGCTAGATGGTTTGCCACTGATTTTGGCTCGTATAAGAGTCCGTCGTTAGTCCGGAGTACCGGGGGTCGGGAGGGGACATGTCGCCTCTCGACGCCACGTACCTTCTTCCAGATGGTAGCCGGTGTGGTGGTGGTAACACCGGATACAAAGGCACGCCAAGAAACTCGGCGCGCTGTTTTCATTGTGCGGCGGGCGATGGCCCTGGCCCGCTGCATCTCTGTGCGATGGATGGGAAGTCGCGTACGGTAGAACCGTCGAGTAGCCGTCTTCTTGGCGCATACGGCCTCCGTGCACTCTGGGGTCCACCAAGGTACCCGTCGGGCGCGGGGGTAGGTGGAGGATCGCGGGATGCTAGAGCGCGCAGCCGCTATCACGTTTGATTCGAAGTATGCGATACACTCATCGGAGGATGGGAAGTTGGCAGGTGTTCGAGTTGTATATGTATCGTCGTGGAAGCGGGACCAGTTAGCTTTTGCAGTAATCCATTTCTCCAGTACACGAACGGTCTGGTCGGGCCAATTAAGCGTGAGTTGAACTGGGAAATGATCACTTCCATAATCCTCTTGGAGGACTTGCCACGAGAAATCTAGGAGGGCATCGGTTGATACGAAGGACAGGTCTATACAGGATGGAGTGCAGGTGGTGGCATGGTAGAAAGTAGGAGAGCCATCATTGAGGCACTCAAATGAGAGCTCAGTCATGATGTTGATCAGGGTCGGGGCCATATAGGTGGAGTGCGTGTCTCCCGACATGGGGTGGCGACTATTGAAATCGCCCAGTAATAGAAAGGGCCTGGGGAGTTGTTGTACGACCTCCACCAGATCATCGCGGGAGACTTGGGTGTGTGGAGGGAGGTATATTGAACATACGGTGTACTGTCTATCCAGGGAAAGTCGGGTAGCAATCACCTGTAACGGGGATCGGATAGGGAGATTGTAGAAGGGGACTGCGTGGTGGATAAAAATGGCAGCCCCCTTTCGAGTGCAGGTAGGAGATGGGGTGGTGATGAAAGAATATCCAGTCGGGCAGGGCATGGGTCTGGTCCTCAGGATGAGTTCCTGGAGACAGATACACACCGGACGGGAAGTGGCAATCAAGGAATTCAGGCCTTCGTAATTTGCAAATATACCTCTACAGTTCCAGTGAACTATTGTAGTTTTCGGGGGATCCATTATTTGATGATGTGGGATGGGTAAAGGTATAGGTGCGAAGATGTTGGTGTGTGAAGGTAGATTTGAGGTTCGCGAAGGCGAGGGGTGAGTTAGGAGTATGGCTGGCTATCTGCAGTTCACCAGAGAAGGAATCTGTCGGCCAGTCGATCTCTGCAGAGACCGCGGGGTCGAGTCGGCCGAGCGAGACCGGAGGCGCGGCTCACGGCAGTTTGGAGATTGTCGTGGGCTTCGATGGTGTAAACTTTCTTGAGCTTTTGTGTTCGGGCCATGGGGGGGCGTTTTATTTCCCGAAATGGCCCCTCCCCGCCTGTCTGGGGTCTCACGACGAACCTCAGGTGCGATAAGGGGTGCCAGAAGGACCCGGCAGATGGGAGGGAGGACGTGCTCAGAGTGGCTGACAGGGTTTGGGCCGGGGATTTTAAGGGAGCAGGTACAGTGGGGGTGGGAGGAGGTGAAACAGTGTGTTCTCGAGGAGGGGAAGAAAAAATTGCTTCAGGAGGCAAGGGCAGGTCTACGAGACTCACGGGCGCAGCCGAGTTCCCCATACCATGTAGCTGCGCCAGAGCCGCATTCACTGGATCTTCGGGGTAGAGGATGTTGTACAGATTGAATCTCGTCGTGGAGGGTGGGTCATATACTTCGGCAACTATTGTCCGAGTCTGTGGGGGTAGATTGATGGGACTTCTGCTGTGCGGTGGTTTGGTCCTCATAGGCGAAGTGGGCGGTGTGAAGGTCCGATCCGTCTTCTTAGCACTAGGGGAAGAGGGAGAGACAAATTAAAGGTCCGGAGGGTCTGGCGACTCACTCCGACGTCTCCTCCTCTGCTTATAAATTGCTGCACTTCACTGTTGACTTTAATTAGTCAGTTACTCGCTTTATTTAGGTCAGTTCAATATGCATTTTCTACTTTGATATTATTACGTCTATAAATTAGTCCATATTTCATTTTTGATTCACTCAGTCTTGGTGGGTGATAGACAAATTTTGAGGTCATTTTTGAACTCGGTGGTAAAAAACCTACAAGATCCACCCATTTTTGTTCATGACCAAAAAAAAAAATTCTTTTGTCATCCAGTGTTAATCATCCTACTTGATCTAGCTAAGGTTTTTGACATGGTACCTCATGACCCTTAAAAAAAAAAAAAAACTTTTTCAGGGGAGTGCCCTTAACCTCTTGACGACTGAATTTTTTGTAGGGTTAAGTTATAAATGCGTGTATTGGAAACGGTACATATTCGACCCATTGGTCCAAAAGAGGTTAAGATGGTTCAACTCCTATTTGTCTAATAGGACACAATTTATAGTACAAGACACTCTTACCTCACAGACAAGATGCATCTCACACGGGTACCCCAAGGGAGCACTCTCACACCTATACTGTTTCTCCTTTATATAAACGACCTCCATAGGTCACTAAATAACTCTTCATTCAACCTGTATGCAGATAACCTCAACCTCGCATAAAGACTTCTCCAACAATGAACTCCACAAAGTGTTTATATATGACTTAATGCCAACAAACTATCCTTTACCTGTTCCCTCCGAGTGTGGTATATAAACTAGTCTAATTTGCGCTCAGATCCAGGTGTGGTAAATAAACAAAGTCCTAATCTTTTCTGAACTCCGGGTTTAGTTTATAAACCGAAGGTATATCCCTCTCTTTTCCACCCTCTTGGGTTGAAAATGGAGGGATACATGTTCTATAATTTGAATTCATATACTTCACTTCAAAGCTGTGTCTGTAGTGAAAGGGTTAAATATTAAGAAACTGTATATAGTCATCACAAAGAAAGAAATCGTTGTGTCTTATTCAAACCTCTCATTCAAAGAGTACACTGAAGATCTATGCAACAAATTAGCCAAGGTCTCATTCATAATTATGAAAGCTGGTGCAGCACCCCGAAAACAGGTTCTTCGATCCATATACCTCACCATGGTGTTACCTACATCTACAATACTGCATTAGTGCTTATGGAAGTAAAGTCAGTTTTTGCTAGTCATTGGTAGTAATTGAAAAAATGATAGGAAAATTTATAAATTAAGCACGCATCATGAAAGCACAGATCAAATGTTTGACGAGTTAAAAGTTTTCAAACTAGAAATCTACAAACTAAACATTCCCTCATGTATGTATCAAATCATCCATAATACTGCTCCAGAAATCATCGAAAATGAAATATTAGTTTCCCAAACACCACATCGCTTTAATGCAAGTTTCAGGCATGTGCATCAGAAAACTGAATTATGTTATGTTCTAAATTGTGCAACTAGATTCTTATCAGCAACTGGTCCAGACCTTTGAAATTCACATAGAGATAAAACAATGGAGGACATTAAAAATCTTATAAAGGAAACAAACACAAATTTATCAACTCCATAACAAGCCATAGCGCTGTATCCCGAGTCTTTTTTCAGTAACAAAAACTATATGCTGTTTCCATAATATTTCTATATAGCAAAAAAAAAAAAAATAAGTAAAATAAAATCCAAGGACAAGGTAATTAATATTTTTCATATTTTAATCATACAGGGTGATCCAAAAGTCCCTATATTTTGTTAAAACTACATCATCATCTTGCAATACTATCATAAGCTAATTAGATGTATATTTATTTGTGAAGCTTTACGTCTAAGATTCGACGTGAGCACCATCAGCCTTTGCAAATCTCAAATCTGTCCACTGCATTGTGGAACATGTTCTGAAGCATCTCTCGGGCAATGGTGTTCGCAGATCCTGCAGGTCTGTAACTATTGTTACAGACACCAAAAATGTCAACCATCTCCAATTTTGTTTATACTTAGTACACTTAAGGACCTTTATGAGAAATGTAGATACCCAAAATTTCACACCTCTGTGACCTCAGGGTGGTGAGATATGAGGTCACGAAAGTTGACCTTTTGACCAGATTTTTTTTTGAAATTTAATATATCTAAATTGTCATATCTCAGCTTCTACTGGACTGATTTACTTCATTTTTGTGTCATTTTAAAGCTTGAAAGGAGTAGACTCCTTTGTCTATCTTGAAATATATCTCATAAATGATTCCTAAAAAAAGTTATAGAAGTTGAAGTTAGAAATATTTGAACTTTAATAAAAAAAAAATCTGATATTTTTATTTTTTTGTCCCAAGGTACCTCTATCCAAGCACAACATTGTGTAAAAATGTCATTATTCTCTGGCAAATACTTGAGAAAATATAGCACTTTCAGTGTGACTAATTTTTTTTAAAATATAAAAAAATGACAAAATGAAAAATTGTTGCTATTCCTATGAAAAATGATGTGGAGTAACTTTTTTTTGCAAGTATATACAGCATTATGACAAATAAAATAACTAATTTGGAGCTTTAAATTGGGCACCTATCAGTGTACCTATTTTTGTCTATTTAGGGGAGATTTTTTTTCTAAAATTTTCCAAACATATATAAAAACTAATTAATTTGTTTTGTGTGTGGTACTTTCTAGTAATTTTACCATTTATTCTAGAACATCATGATGTTTGAATTTATTTGAATTGAATTTAATATTATTTTCATCAGCCCAGTTGAAAAGAGACATCTTGCCTTGTAAAATTTTGTAATCCCCTTTAGTTGTTGTTAATCTGTAAAAATAATTAAAGTTTGTTACATAGAGAAAAATTATTGACAAAATCTGAAATTAAATAGAGAAATTATGAAAGCGAATTGCTAGTGATTACATTAAATTATTGGTATATAGCATGGGTTAGATGGTGGTTAACTTGAAAATTCTAAATTTAAATAGGTATTTTAGGTTATCTTTCTTTGACGTAATTCTTTGAGATTTAGACTTTTGGTACGTCTTCTTTTACTAAATTGTACACACTCCTGTTTCTTGTCATTACATCAACTTTTCTGATGGTGCTTGAAAATCTCTGTCAAAATATCTGGATGTTGGGGATAGAAAAATGAAGGATTGGGACCATAAGGGTGTAAGAACGACACCTTCACCTCTGGATTCTGTTGATTTTTCCAAAACGTATGATAACCACCAGTGGTCATCATAATCTATAGCAACAAAACCATTTATATCATTGTCTTCTATCATTTCCTCTTCCTCGGTTACTTTTACGATTGTTGACTCATTAGATGCTGAATATCTTTTAACAGTAATTGATGAAAGTGAAACAGGTTTCACATGGTGCAATTTTAGAGTTCCGGAAACGGTTTTGGCTTTTGAATTTCGGTCTTTTAAAAATTCTTCTTCTCTTTGATGGTCTTCAATTGTTAAAAATTTAAAATTTGTTTTTAACGTTACAGTTAGCAAATTCAAACAAATTTTGGGGTGTTATTAAATTTGGTTATCATATGGTCTTTGGATGCTCGCTTTTGCAGCTAATCTTTTAATAGTGCCCCCCAATCCATCGCATGGTCCTTTTCCATGACTTGTAGTAAAAAAAATTACAATCTGCCTCCAAATTAAAATCCTGTTTACGGTAACAGAGGTTAAAGAAATTTTTACAATTTTTGTATTTGGCAGCACATCCATCCGAAAAATAAAAAAAAATTTATGAATGGAATTTTTTCTTCTTTAAATTTACACAGGTGGCGTTGAAAAAGATGAACCACGACAACATTGTGGTCATTACATTCTGAAATAATTACAAAATTAAAGTTCTTTAGATTTCCTTGGGCCTTGAAATATAGAATGAATGGATGAATAGTAGTCATTTGGTTGTTACAATGGAACGACTGAACTTCATCTTGGAGAATAGCTGAATAATTTTCTGAAGTCCCATACAGCCAAAACTTCATCGTTTTCCAATAATGTTTTCTTATCCTGATAGTAGTTTGATTGCATATTTGTTAGGAAATCATGGATCTGAAAGAAAGTATGTAAATTAGAATTTAGAAGGGCTTGTAGATATATTATTTTTTTGTTAAAAACTAATTAAAATTCAGCCTTTTATTTCATTGGATTTTTCAAATGATATTCTAGTACAAGGTTATTTTGTCAACATGAAGATATATTATTTTTATATGATTTTGTCATAATTATACATATGTTCAATAAGTGTTATTAAATTATTATTATTGCCTGATACTGCTTCGATTTTTCACAAAATTCTTCTATGTAATCATCTGTAGACAACTGCATCAATTCTAAATTTGACCTATTGGTGTTGGTCCATTTTTGAATTGAATGTTGCCAACATAATTTTCATCGAATAACGTTTGGAGTGGAGTAGTTAAATAGGTGGTATCACCACAGAGATTACATTCCATTAGGCAACATACTTGTGAGGGAGGATTGAACATTAGGGAAGGTAACAATTGGCGGATGTGACTGATTTTAGGCTCTGTAATTTTATCAATTTTTGCCCCAATGGACATAAGTTTTAGGTTTTGGTGGATAACACAAATGCATACTGAGTGCATACCAGATCTGCCTGCAATTACACATTGTTTAGGCCTTAACGAGGCAAATTTACTAAATCCAATTTTCATCCTTGGGTATTTATTTTAAAGGCCTCATATGCCTCTTAAGTTACAAAGGAGGAGGTGCTTCTGTTTATGTTCCCTTTGACCTTGTTCGTTAATAACACTCGCAAAATCTTTTTTACCCGGCATTAATCTACTTATGCTTTCATTTAAATAATTTTTTTTAACTGAATCTTCTATTCCCATTTCCAGAACTTTCCCAGATTTTGGATTTGGTTATGACAAAATTCCAGAAATTTCTACCATTTTCTTAGCAATGCATGTAGTGTGCTTGGTAGTTATGTAAAACTGATGTGTGGGTAGTTCGGAGGTAACGAAAATGGTTCACTGAGTAGGTAGGTAGTTAATCTAATAATTATTAAATTCCTTTTATGTCAATAACTGGGTGGATGAAACCAATTGGTTGCTCACCAGAGTTATTCTCCACACTAGTATTTACTGTATATACTGTGACAAGAGCGTGCTCGGTAATAGATATACATTACCGATCAACCAACCAAAAAAAGACCAAGGAGACGCTGGTGGAAAAAGCCCCGCGAAAAGGAGAACAGAGGAGAACGAAAACGAGGAACGGGGCGAGAAGACGGAACGAGTGAAGGGAGAAGAACAGACACCGAAAAACGATAACCACCAGCAAGTACGCTCTCAACAATTATACAGGAAGGAGAAAAGAGAGACTCTAATAACTAGCAGTAAGTGACTACTTGTGTTTTAACCCAGTTAGAAGTAAACTCATTAAATTAAGCTGGGTCAGACAACTTAGGCCTACATTGTGGCCTAAGACCTAGCATCAACTCATAGCTTAACAAAGGTGAAGGTAGATTGCCCTAACCTAATTTGGTGAGGAATCCTAGTGTGGACCTCAATTTATCTGCCCGCTCTGGACCATTTCCGGAATCTCTAGGCTGACCCTTACAAGGCTAGACTTAATCTACTCTATAGTTAGACTGGAGATATTAGGGGTGGATTAATTGGGGACCAATTCATACAGAGCATTTTTCACAGTAGTATTGAATTCTTGGCATATTTTTCTTATACTCCAGCTTTTGGGAAGAACTGTTAAAATTTTAATTTTTTCACTTCTTTTAGTGCTTGAATCGTTACATTTTTCTTTTAGCTGGTCTAAAATTTCTTTTATAATCCTTTTCTTCCTGTGATGTTTCTTCCTCTTCAACTATAGTTTTCCCACTAGCAGCTTCTATTTTTCTTTTCAATGCATCTTTAACTTGTTTAAATTTTTTCACTCCATATGCCTTTTGAGTATCTAATTCCAGTTTTTTAACTGGACACGCTCCTCTTTCTTTTAATGAACTATTCAGCATCGCCAATTCAAAATTTACTGTTAGAGACGCTGAACTTGAGCCTGACCCTGATGACACAAGTTCAAGTGGTCTTTCGGATATGACAGAGCCAGAGGGATGAGATGAGTCACTGTCTGAATTTTCAGTATTTTCTTTTAATATTTTATCAACAAGAATTCTGCATGGATTACATAATCTATGATTTGCAGTTAATTGAAGATCAGGCCGCTTAATGATTATTTCAGGTGGAACTACTCTTAGTCGCTTAATTCGTCATTTCCCTCGATGCTCATTGAAAGGATCAGCCTTTGATCTGTTTCCACTGCTCAGGGCATCTGAAAAATATTTGAAATACAATTAATTAATAAATATAAGTATGACACATCTAGTGGCAACAACCTGAATTTTAGATAATTTCATGTCTGTATGTATGTATAAGACAACTAATCTGAATTAAATTTCAGCTGACAGTATAAAAATGCATTATCTGTACACATTAATAGTTAGTTAGTTACGTAATTTCACTGGGGTAACATGAAGTTGCTCCAAAGTTGCATTAAGATCTTCTCGTTGAATATCTTTATACGTTTCAGTACATTTTCTTGGAATTTCTTCTTGGGATATGTCAGGTGAAGCAGTCGTACTTTCAATACTACTAGTTATTGCTTCTGGCAGTCTGAATAATTCTTCAGGTTTTGCGTGTTTATTAATTAATTTCAGGCAATTTATACAAACTTCTGGTTCATCACTGAAATTATATTTAGGGTCACTATTTTCAACAACAAGCTTTGGAAGTGGCCTCAAGTTTCGCAGAATAGGTTTTTTGTGCAGTTCAAAAGGGTTGCAACAGCGCTTGTTATAGCTTTTGTGTGTAGAAATTTTCATCACACACTTATACGCATAGCGTTTTAAATAAGTAAATGTACATAAATCTGTTCAAAATGAACAAAATATACACATTAATTAAATGAGAACACAGTGAATGCTTTGCGCATCACAGAAAACAAAAAGCTCTCTCTAGTTAGGCAATAGTTATCCTGGGTAAGATTGCCACTTTTTTAATGTCGACATGGGATTTTTTGTTCGACCAATTTACCCAACAATCGAATGGGGTAAGATATTTTATGGCAGGTACTAGTGTTTTATTTTTAGTTCTTAGAGTACTAATTTAACACACATGTATTTACATTTTTAACAAGTACACCAATCTACAGTATATACCAGAAGGCAATGAGAATGTTGAACAGTTTGTTAGAAAATATTCTCTTAAGTGAAAGTAGTCATTTTCAAATCTGTAAATACCTATTTCATATGTAAACACACATTTCTTTTCATATATTGATAGAATAAGGTTGAAACTCATTTTTTGTATATATATGAAAATTTTAAAAAATCTGTAATTTATGGGGGCAGGACCCCTTCAAATGGAATAGTGTCGTAACTTTTTTCTGTTAACTTTAGCCATTTTTTCTGCTTATGCTAATTTGTTGTGTGCAATTACCTTTCATACACGTTTTAAATCACTGTTCTACGTCAATTAGGGACTGAGTTACGGTGGTTTGGAAATTTCCAGTTTTCATTCTCCCCCCTCAAAAAAGGGGGGAGCATGACTTTTGAACCATAACTAACTTGATTTCAACAAACGTTACGTGTGAGCGAGGCTTTGTGCTGAAATGTAACGGAATATAACTCCATCTCTTATCTGTCTCTTCTACCACCCTACCACTTTTACCTAGAACAACGTGAAAAAAGTGTTAGCAGCTGACGAGGAAGCTTCTAACAGTGGCTGCATCCTCCAGCGCGGGACATGTCAACGCGAAGAAGAGGCGACGTCAAACCAAAACATCAACGCGCTGGTGGCCAAACTTCCTCAAATCTCCGTGCAGCGGGCTGTCTACGGTTGGCCAGACTGGCAGTCGACGGCCTGTTGCGTGGCACGGTCAGAGTGCCGATCGGCTCCCGGGGCCGGACCTATTCTCAGCGTGCTATTTTTTCAATTACAGGGAGCAATTGCGTGCTCCCCGAACTACTCTTAATCTCTGGCGACATTAAGACTAATCCAGGCCCCACTACAACTTACACATGTCACCATACACAAAGACGGACACAATAGCACCATGAGACACATACAGAAGTATAATATAAACATATTACAGTACAACGTAGATGGCCTCACAAAAAATCATGCAGCTTAGAGAATTCGTACACAAACAAAACATTCACACAGCACTTATACAAGAAACAAAACTAAAACGCGCACACAAAACACCCACCATCCCTGACTTCACGGCGATCCGTCAAGATCGTACTGGGGGTAACGGGGGTGGACTTATCACTTACATATGTTAACCCCTCCGTCTATGGCCCTAGGGTGGCTCGGATCGACGGGGGTTCTAGTTAGGAGGCAGCAACGGATATTTCTTCTAATCTTGGTAGTAGGGTCTCCAAATGTTTAAACTCTTGGCTACAGACTCGCCAGACTGTTATGCCCTCCTTCTTATATGTGCTTATGGGGTGTCTCGTATCGACGAGGCGTTCTTGTTGTGAGGCCGAAACGGATATTTCTTCGATACTTTTCTTCTACAACTTTCTATAATACTCTGATACTTTCTCTTGGTACTAAAATTATTGGCTTTTCTTTTATAACTTATCGACTTTACTGACTAAATTCTTCTGAAGATAGCCCAACTCGAGGGGGAAAATAAAAAGTTTCTCTTACTCTAATTTACTTCTAAAAATGTACAGGTAGTGCTCTGAATTTACAGGGGTAGAGGTTCGACCTCTTTCGACCATGGCTCAGGCCGGAATCTAAAAAGTTAAGGAGGCAAGGGGCCTCTGCCCCCTCCTCGCAGCGAGGCTGCTAACAAAGGAGTCGTAATGAAGTGACTTAATGAAGTGCCGTAATTTTACAAATACATGTATAATATAAACCTAAATGTTTGGGGGAGGACAGTTGAAGGTTAAGTTCCCCCCTTTTAAACACATGATCAGATGTTTGAAAAATTCCAAATAAAAATAAAAAAAATAAACTGATTTGTATTTTTCGCCGTCTACATTTATGAAGGCGATATAATTTCATAGTAGTACATAAGTACAAATTGAGTACATGACTGAGTACGTATTAATTTTGGTTCATTACAATTACGATTACAATTACCAATTAATTCATATTCACTTATTATTGTTTAATTACACTGCTATTAAAGTACATTCTTACATTATATATTAATTCATTACATTCAATTACAGCTTCATTGAAGTACATTACAAGTTATTATTAATTAGTTTCATTAAAGTTACGTCGTTTACCATTCTTAGTGTTTTTATATATTGTTATAATATATGGTTATACTATATGGTTATTATATTTGGTTATTAGTACAACACAAGTACATGAGACATGACACACATGATATAACATAACGCATGATAAAGTTATAAATTCGAATCGAGCGAAATGAGACTCTCTTTATCTTTGAAGCGTTCGATTCTGCCAGTTAGCGGAATTTGATAACTTACTAAGCATTTTCGAGTTCAGTGCGGGAGGTGATATAATAAAAAATAATGAAAAAAATAATACGAGAACGTATTTCTGCGTTTTCGAACGAAGGCATGAAGTTTTGCATTTCTTAGATTGACACGAGTAAAAATGAATATTTAATAAAATTTATATAGGATAATGATCAAGATAAAATATGGACGTATGGGGGCGGGGATATGGTCGAATAATAGTTATATTTATACTACATAACATATAAATAATGACTTCTATAGAGTGTACAGTTTTTATGATGATAAAGAATTTTCATACATTGCATACTAGAGATATAATGAAGGGAAATTAATGACGGGAAAATGTGACGTCATAGTTATTGAATTTGTACGTATAGTACAAATCATTATTAGGAAGATTTACATGAACAAATTAGAGACAGAGTGGGTATCAATGACTAAGAAGTACAACTGCGGGTTCCAATCCTGTTACATGCAATGTGTATGCATAATCTAGGGTCAAGGTGATTGGAAGACAATCATAATTAATTATAATAAATTCTATAACAATGAAAAATGGAAAATAGATACGACTAAACCACAGAAATGGTAGATCATAGGGTTGTGACACAAACAAAAATAGGAAGCTACAAATAAAATTTTTATCCAAAACTCGCTTAGGCAATTTTGGTTTCTTATGTAAAAATGAATATGGATTATTCATTGTTCATTTTTACACATACGTAAAAGCATTAGCTACACTGATACTACCCAAAACATTACAAACACAATCCAAGCAGATAACACGATAGAAATACAGGCAGTTAACATTAAAACACGCGCAAAACACACCACCACACTAATCAACATTTACATCCCACCAAATAGTTCACCTCAAGTACCAGCCAATTACAATCCACAGTTACACAATCTGGCCTCTCTCACTAGTCATCTTAGGAGGAGACTTCAACGCCAAAGACACTAGCTGGTACCTGCACAACCAAAACAACACCAGAGGCGCCAACATAGCCACACAACTAAACAGCCTCTTCATTCTTAACAATACAGAAGAACATACACACATACCACATCAAGCAGGATACTCAAACTCCTCCCCAGACATAACGTTCTGTTCCCCCTCACTAGCAACACATACACAATGGATAGGCTGACCATACGTACCGTTTTGAACGGGACAGTCCCGTCTTTTTAATAACAATGTCAATTTTGTCCCGGTTTATGTACTTACTTTTTCATGAATACAGAATATTACATAACCCCGTCCCTTTTTTGCCATCCCAATGTCCCGTTTTTGTCTCAAGGAAATATGGTCAGACTAACAATGGAGAACAGAAAAACAAGTCATCAGACCACTTGCCCATCATCATTACAACACATTCTACACTGCCCCAACAGCCTTAGGCACACTTACAGAAATTACAACAAAGCTGATTGGGAACATTTCAAAATACAGACTGAGGAACAATTCACCACATTAAACAGCACACCCATCATAAACATCAATACAGCACTCAAGACATTTAATCAGATCATCATTAATGCAAACAAATACATACCCAAGGGCAACATTAGGAAATACAACCCAAATTACACTAGAGAAACAGCCCACCTCATAAGGCAACGTAACAACCTCAAATATAACACACAAACACCACACACAGAAGCCATAAAACAGCAGATACAACAGCTCAACACAGAAATAAACAACAAACTCAAAGAAAAACAAACAAACATTCAGGGAATTCATAACACTAAACCACTCCACAGATACATACAGGCTATACAAGACTATAAACAACATTACCCACTCTGACAGCGGCATTCACACCTCTCACGCGGCTATCTGTCGCAGCCAAAATATTATCCCAACATACACACAACAAGCTAACATTCTAGTTAATCACTACGCAAAGCTAAGTCACTTAAAAAGAGAGAACAACCAGAAACACGCAGACAGACAAACAGCCAGACACAAGAAAACCTACAGACTCGACACGACCATTACACCCTTCAATACAGACCAGACCACCAAGATCATCAAAAACACTAAGAATTCGAAGGCTACTGGACCAGACAACATATCTAACATACACCTTAAACACTTGGGGCCCACAAGGAATACTAGCTCTCACAAATATCAGCATATATTCATACCAACACTATTATTCCTGACATATGGAAACAAGGTAAAATTATTACACTACTCAAACCAAACAAAAATCCAACAGAACCAGCTTCCTATAGACCCATTACTTTACTATGCACACCTTCCAAAGTAACAGAAAGACTAATCTTACAAATCACCAACCCACACATTCCACTATCGCCTACTCAACATGGATTCAGACCTCACCACTCAACCACGACATTACTCACTAACCTCACGCAGCACATCATGGATGGCATCAACTCCAGACGACCAGCTCAACATACACTATTAACAACAATAGACATTAGTAAAGCATTTGATGCTATCCCACGCTTCCCTCTCATAAACAAAATACTCAACACAAACATGCACAATAACACCAAAAGGTGGCTGAGCAACTATCTTTCAGGAAGATACTCTCATGTCACATTTAATGGCAAGTCATCCAAAAACAAGCTTTTTCCGAACGGGGTCCCTCAATGCTCTGTTCTCTCACCAACACTCTTCAACTTATACATGCATGACATTCCAACACCCACAGATAACAAGCTTACCTTATCATCATATGCAGATGACATCACTCTAACATCCACCCACAACAACATCGACACCGCTACAAATAACCTACAAACATACATAAACAGTATACAAGACTGGCTCACACACAATAGACAAAGTAGCGCCCACAAAATCAACCATCACCTTGCTTACAAGCAACACAAAAGAACCCCAGGTAATTCCACAGCTTGCACTAAACAACATCAACATTCCACACACTCACAGGACCAAAATCCTTGGGGTCACATACAACACATCATTATCTTTTTCAAACCACATTCAGGACATTAAAAACAAATGTACGTCAAGACTTAACACGCTTAGGGGACTAACAGGCACAAACTTTGGACACCAGCAGGAAACAACATCACTCATATACAAACAATATATTCGCTCAGTTATGGACTATGCTAGTCCATGCTGGGCACCCATTATCTCACACACACACACAAACACCTTACAGACAATACAAAACAACGCACTTCGTATCATTACAGGATGCACTCAACACCAATAGAACACCTGCAGTCCTGCACACAGAAACAAAAATACTGAAAGTTAGGGAACATTTAGACATGAGGGGAACACAATTCATGGCAGCAGCGACAACTAACCCACAACACCCTTGCCACTACATGTACAATCATGCACCAACACCTCGCATCATTAAGGTAACATCAGTGAGACATAATAACCAAATACTCCATTCCATACCACGCCCCACAGACATCACACAGTACAGAAAAAAAACACACACACACACCTAACCCACAAAGCACTGACACGACTCGGTCCGAATGCGGTCCTAGGTGCGAAGCCGCCACCCATTAACAGGTCAGAGATCAGCCTGAGCAGATCGGATCGAGTTAACTTAGCACGATTCCGATGTGGACATCACCCCAACTTACGGACATATAAAACCAGACTAGACAACTCCAGAGACGACACCTGCCACCTGTGCCAGGACACACCACAAACAATTGAACACATTATGACAGACTGTACCGCTCTAGCACAACAACGAACACAACATTACTGGTGCGCTGAACCTCTAATCCACTCCGGAGGGGGCGATCGGTTACCTGCGTGCCGCCGGCTTGCTCGATCAGGGTGGGCTGATCGGCTAAACAACAACCACCACCATAACTCCGATTGAGCTGATATTTGAAATTTGGTACTTACTAGCGTAGACCATTCTATAAACCAAATTTAAGCAAAATCTATGAGGGTATGGTGCACTTTTTTTTTTTTCATTTGTCATGGAATGAGCCAGGGTTAATTAGAAGACTTGAAATTGATATTTTACAAAACTTAATGAAATATTCTTCATGTGACTTCGATAACGTCGATAGACCCAAGTGGCTTCGTGTTTTCCAAATGTAATGTAATACATTATTCCAATGACTTTTTCATTCTAACTCAATGATTCCCAAACTGTGTGGTGCGCCACTCTAAGGCGGGTTATAAAGTGTAGTTTTGAAAATAGGGCAAAATATGGTCTTTGTAGAATTCTGAAAAAATCGCTAAACAAAAGAAATAATTCGGGAACGGGATAAATAGTAAATTACTTACGTTTTTTTAAGTTTACGAGTTTAGCAGCATTTTCACTTCCTAAGTGATTCCTTGTTTCCGAATGAATTAATAAATGGACTATTATGTACAGTTTTGTACACTGCACACATTGTAGCCTATGCTTCCTGTCTGCTTATAACAATTTTAATATTTAATAGAATTGCCCTCTTTCGAATTAAAAATAATTACATTATCGAAAATAACGGTAATAAATGGAAATTGGAATAAATTTAGGGTAAAAATTGATGAAATTTGGTTTATTTAAAAAAAAATCTTAATTAAAAGTACCAATCATACCAAATAAGCGTCTCCCATTCATAAAAATGACCGAGTGACATACTATATTGGTAAACATTTTGCTGCATCTACATTAAAGTATTTCCATACATACGCTTTTTATTACGCCCATGACTTCCTTAACCTGTTTCACTCGACTTTCAACTTCCAATGCAATTATCTTTTTTAAGTTAAACACCTCCAATATTACTTCTTTCATAACCTCTTATTTTTCTTCTTGCATTCGCCACACTATTATATGCTGACGCCTCTTCTGGCAAAGCAGATGTATGGAATGCAATTCCCATAATACAGATAGGCTTCATCACTGAAGTACTACATTATCTGCTTCTGATATGGAAGTTCCCATTTTATAATCACTTGATTGCTATTTTCATGTCTCGTGTAATAAATAAACTGAATCCCATTAATCTTGTTTAAACTCCACGATTCCACCGGCATATTTAGATACGGCATTAATATGTTCACAGTATCATCTAAATGGTATAGGAAAATATTGATACTTGCGACACCCCTCCCCAATTGGATAAAGTTAATTTTGCTCATCTACACATATGAATTTGTAATTTTTCAGACTGCTCTTCGTCGTGCTTCTGCAATCCATAGATCTCAGAAGGCTCTTCCATTCAAAAGTAAACGCAGAATAAGGAAAATCGGCAAGACCGGAAAGGCCTCAAAATCGGCTAAAGGAGCGAAGAAAAGTGAATAAATATGGAGTAACTGAACACATTCATAGTTTTATTTTCCTTTAACAAACTTTGATGTTAAGTTCGAAACGAGTGAAAAAGTACAGTTCACTTTATAAAATATTGAAAAAAAATAAACTACAGTAAACTTAAAAAATATCAATTAAAAGTGATAGATTATATATGTAAGGTGGCTATATTTAAATATTTCATGAAAAACAATGACAAGAACAAACATCACATCTAATTGTCTCATAAATTGTAACTAAAGGCTACATATAGCTAATCAAATATATATGTAACGATGATGATGATGATCAGGATAAATTTGGTATATCGCTGAATGGGAGTACATTAACTAATGGTATAAGTTAGGTTTCGAACGACGATGCGATGAAATACTGCAAGGTGAGACATTTAGTACTTAGAACCATTCTTTTGATGTTAACTTCTCCAAATCCTCCTGCGGAAACGAAGAAAAAGTAAATTTAAAATAAACTCTAACTTTCGGCATGCTGCTCCATGGAATGTAAAGTTCTGAAGCACCAGCGTTAAAAATCATTAAGACAAAAATAAACTTTAATAACTACTGTTTTTGTGTGAGGTTGACTGCGCAGCGAACTAAATATTTGTTAGTGCTGGTTTCACGCTCATGAGGTCCAGAACATGTAGAATAACAACGGTGATTGGCGCACATTAAATCACGGCTCTTTATTGCTTATGTATTTTTCATGTATAAACTACTACTGTACCATAATACAGTAAAGTTTATCGAAACTCATTAGGTAACTAACAATACCTTAACCCTTTAAGGACTAAAGGTACAAATTGCTAACGTTTCAAATACAAGCATTCATAACAACTACAAAAAATTCAGGGCTTAAAACGTTAAATAATTGGTGGCAACAATTAACAATCGAACTAGTTAAAAACCTGTGGTTTATTGAATAATTTTACGTTCGAGGCGTTTTCTTTTATGCTTACGAATTAAAAGAATATCTATGTTAACGTGCTGTTATAATTTGTAAGTGGTAAAACGCAAACTCGGTCGGTGTTCTGGTCTTCTGTTTTCGTAATAGGCCTGGCTTCCCGTGGTTCTGCGACGGATATGTTAAAAAGGCTCGCATTATAGCTAGGACGTAAAAGTTAAAAAAAAAAAAAAATGTAATTACGATAAACGGTGGTTTGTTTATTAAAATTATTAAATACGAATAGGCAACACTAGGAGTCGGCCCGCGAAGGCTGGGTTTCGAAAAATAGCCTCCGCCTCCAGTCATTCGGACAGTGTGGGCTGTGTAGGGTGTTTTCTGCGTGTGACAATGTTGTTTAAATTTCGACCACGCCTCGGTTCACGCTACAACGCATTTATACAGTATTGTGGAAACGAGTGTACAGAGAATGATTAATTGTAGAAGATAAATGAAATAGAGTAGAAAGTTAAAGTAAACCAGAAATTATAATAATGAATAAAACCATGATTCACTACAATGATATGCCGAAAGAAGAACGTGAGAATGAAAAAAAATTATGGGAGGAAGTAGTGCAGCATACGAGGAATAACGATGATTCAAATTTTATATTTATAGTCGGAGGTCTGCCTTGGGATCGCAAGGTGGTAAGGGTCAAGGAAAAAAACTGAAATAAGTTGGTTATATGGACAACAAATGCCGACACCCTCGCGTGTGAAAAATTATTGAAACGTAAAGATTACAGACACAAGAAGCTGATATAGCTATTCCGGACAAAAGCAAAAATTTGAATCTGCATTTATAAAAGGATACAATATGGAATGTATTACTTTGTGTGGGGGTTGTTTTGTATATACACACTACAATCAAGTAGAATAAACTAAATGCGTTTGAAGATGCTCAAGAAACAGTTTGTATCGAAATTAATTTACCTCAAAACAACTGTTTAGTACGGTGTACAGGAGCCCAAGCTTCGGACAAGATGATAATGAAAAAATTAATGCAAAGAAAATACTCTTGTATTGTGATTACTGGTGATTTTAATTATGCAAAGATAACCTGGGTTGATCACAGTCAACTATCGCAAAATCTGAAGAAAGTAAGTAGTTTAAATTTAGAGAAGTAGTAAAGGATGCGTATCTTGACCAGCTTGTAACATTTAATACCGGAGGAAGAGGAACAGATAAGCCGAGTTTACTAGATCTGGTATTGACAAATGATAGAAATAGCATTAACATATCACTAGTGAGGCTGCTTTGGGTGAAAGTGATCATGCAGTTAAAATAGTGGGAGTGAATTACGGTTTTTATAAACTCAAGAAGCCCTGTAAAACGAGGTTTGTCTATAAGGGAGAGTATGATAAAATGAAAAAAAAAAAAAGCTAAGTTTGGACTGGAAGGTTGTGATGGCGTCACAACAGTGGGAAATATTTTGTAAACTTCTTAGAGAGGCCCAAGGTGAATGTGTACCAAGAAAAGTGATCAAAACGGATGATAAGTATTACAATACGCCATTACGCAAAAAGACACCAACAAATTACGTAGGAAAAAATAGACCGTGGAAGAAGTATTTGGAGATTAAAGATAGTGAAACGTATCTAGAATACTGTAGACTTCGAAATCAGATACGAAGGTAACAAGGCAGGCACAGAAAGCGTATGAAAAATCGGTGGCTAAACAAGTTAAGGTAAACCCTAAGAAATTCTGGTCCTATGTAAATAGAAAACCCAAATAGAGACCTGGTGTACCAAACCTCTCAAAGTCAGGTGACAAAAAGGGGGAAGATTTAACAACAACTGACAAAGAAAAGGTTCAAGTTTTGGCTGAATATTACAATTCAGTGTTTACAAGAGAACCAGATGTTGGCTGGACCCCTTGAGAAACAAATGTTAAAATTATTCACAATATTGATCTCGACATAAATGAAGAATTTTTTTTTTTTTTTTTCTCTCTGATTTACCGCCGATTCGTACCTAAAAGGAGCGGTACATATCTCGGCGAGGCGGTGAGTGGGTGATGTTACTGTGTTGGGGGTGGTAGACTAGGGGAGTGAGTAAGGGTCAGTCGCTGGATAGTGGGTAGGAGGGGTACGGTTGTACCGGAAGGGAAGTGGCAAGCAGGGAGGTAAGGCCTTCATAATTTGCGAATATTCCTCGACAGTTCCAATGGACTACTGTGGTTTTCGGGGGGATCTATTAGTTGATAAAGGGGGATGGGTAAAGGTGTAGGTGCTAGGAGGTTGGAGTATGAAGGGAGATCCGGAGTTCGCGAAATTGAAGGCTTGGTCGGGAGCATGGCTGGCTATCTACCGTTCACCAGGGAAGGAATCGGTCGGCCTGTCGAACCCCGCGGAGGTGGCGGGATCGAGTCGGCCGAGCGAGACCGGAGGCGTGGATCACGGCAGGCAGAGGAACATCGTGGGCTGAGAGGGTCGGATGTACTGTGACGGGCTTCTATGGTCGGACCAGGAGGGGGCACGGTAGCCCCAAAAGTGGCGCTACCCCGCCTATCCGGGGGCTCATGGCGGACTCGAGGTGGTGATAAGGGGTACCAAAAGGACCGGGCGGGTGGGAGGGAGGGCGTACACAGGGTAGCTGACAAGGAGGGGTCCGGGGATATTGGGGGGAGTAGGTACGATAGGGGTGGAAGGAAGTGAATCATAGTAGTCTCGTGGAGGGGTGGAGAAAATGGCACCAGGAGGCAAGGGCAGATCCATAAGACTCGTGGGCATGGGCGCGGCCGAGCTTTCCTCGGTCACACCGTGCAGCTGCGCCAGGGCCGTATCCACCGGATCCTCAGGGGAGAGGATATTGTTCGGATTGGGTCGTGGATCTCAGCCACTATTGTCAGGGTCTGTGGGGTAGAGTGGTGGGACTTCTGCGATGGGGAGAGATGGACATAGTAGACGTGGTGGGCGGAGTGAGGATCCGAGCCGTCTTCTTGGTCCGAGGGGAAGAGGGGGAGAGACGTTGGAAGGCCGGAGGGTCCAGTGACACGCTCCGGCGTCTCCGCCTCGACGGCTTGCTCCGGGCGGCAGGTTCGGGCGTGTGCAGGGGGTACTGGGAAGGCGGGGTTTGAGGTGGATGGGACCTGGGTGTCCTGGTCCCAGACACCGGGGGGATTCGTGGCAGGTGAGGTGCGGGAAGAGGAGGAATGGTGGGGGGACAGGAAACCGTCGGGTCCTGCGAGGGTTTTCTTTGAGGGGAACAGGGAGCAGTGGCTTGGGGGGGTTTCGGCGGCAGGCCAGGGCGGCGTGCCGAGATGATAGAGCCGAGAGCAGCGGCATAGGACACCCCCGGCCTCACCTCCCGACTCCGCACCATGTCGCGTGCCTCACGGGGACTAAGGAAGTCCGTCACCTGTAGGCCTCGGACCTCCTCCTCGAACCTGAAGAAAAGGCATTCTCGGGATGAAGAGGGTGTGCGCCTTCACAATTGGAGCATTTGGGTGTGTTGGGGCACCTGTCAGGGTGAGCGAGTCGTCCACAGTGTACACATAATTGATGCGGCTGTCGACAAGCGGAGCTAACGTGTCCGAATTTATTGCATTTGAAGCAACGGGTCGGGTCTGGGACGTATGGGCGGATAGAAAACTCGCATGAGGCGCGGTCTCCCATACCCCATACAATGCGGGGGGGGGATTAGTGTGTTGAAAGTAAGGAGCAGACGTGGGGTGGGGGAGGGGGTGCCTCCATGTCGGGATGTGAAACGATAGATCTTAGTGACTCCTTGGGGTGCGAGGTCCTCCAGGAGCTCGTTCACTGCGACCGACAATAGGCGGGTGGCGTAAATAGTGCCCTGACTCTGATTCAGGCGAGGGTGTGGGGAAACGGACACCGAGCATCCAAGGACCTCAGTGACGGAGAGTAGGGCTTTCGTCTCTGCGGCTGAGCGTGATTTTACGAGGAGGGAGCCATCCCTCTGTGGGCGTACGTCATAGCGGCTGGAGTTGCTGTGGGTTCGGATCGCCTGGAACGTCCGTTCAGAGTTGTTCGGGAGGGACCCAGATGTAGGCCGAATCACCAGGAATTTGTGGATACTTGGGAGGGAGAGAGAGGTGGTAGAGTCGAAATGGACTGGGATATTCAACGGTCGATAGGACGGCCGTGAATGCCGGCTCCCCCGTCCGCCGCGAGGCTCTCTCCGTGGGGAGGTGGGCTGACGGCGGGTGAGGGGTGCATATGGGGAGAGCAAGAAGCCGGGTTGTGGGGGCAAGTCCTCGGTGGAACTTGACTTGCCCGAAGGTGGCTGAAGTGGGCTGGGGCGAGACCCCTGCTCCAGAGAGTAGGTCCAAGGGCGTAGTCGAGGGACGGACTGGGGTCGGCAACGGAAAAGGAGAGTGCAAGCGTTCCGCTTCCACAGGGGAGTCAACCCCATTAGGTCGCGGTCTTCCAGTGGTAAAGGACTCGAGGGCCTGGTTGCCCACCACCCGAGTGTTGAGAGAAGGAATAGTCCGGGAATGAGAAGCAGTAGTCGTAAGCCGAGGGGGAGAAGTGTCCATAGCAAAACAAAAAAAAAGAACTTCATCCCCCGCGCGCATCCAGCCACCACCGACTCCAACAAAGGAAAGGCGAAGTGTGGGCACACTTGGTCCCACCGCCGATAGATGTCACGCAGGGGAGATACACCCGCACCCAGTCCCTGTGCCTGAAAGGCGGCCACTCTCATCCAACGCGCGGTGAAAAGTGGCAGGGACAGGGTTTGGGTTTGGTTGGAAAGCGACAAGGGTGCAGGGCAACCACCTCCCACATCCGAGGGCCAAGGAAAGGGTCTAAATCAAGGTCCAAAGAACAACGCCAAAAAAAACAGGGAGAAGCCAGAAAGAATGGGTTAAAGGAGAAAGAAAGAAAAAGAAGCAGGAGATCAGCCGGGTCCCCAAACGGGCCCAATGGTCCACGAGGGCAGAGAAAGCCCTTACACCGAAGAAAGGTGTATTCCCACATTCGCCACAGAGGGACGCGCCCTATCGCTCCGGACAAAGCAAAGGGATAAATGAAGAATGTATACATAAAATACTCAAGAACTTGAAAATCAATAAATCTCCCCGACCAGATTAGCTTCATCCTCGGATATTGTATGAAATGAGAGCAGTAATCGCCAAGCGCCTCAGTATTATTTTTAACACATCAATCAAATCTACGATTGTACATAAAAAATGAAAACAGGCTAACATCATATCAATGCATCAAAAAAGGTAGTAAGAAAGTTGCAGAAAATGATAGGCCTATCAGTTTAACTAGTGTGGTCTGCAAGGTAATAAATGGAGACAATACTCAGGGATTCGTTAATAGAGTATATGGTTAATAATATACGTACTAACACTGAAAAATTTTGAATTTATATCCAGTAGGTCAACAGAACTACAGCTAATTCAAATAGTGGACAAATGGAGAGAGAGAGATCATTGAAAGTGGGGATTGTATTGATGTGGCCTACTTTGATTTTATGAAAGCGTTCGACAAGGCCCCACCACATTGGCAGTTTGATGATGTCTTGGCTTATAATGGATTAAAAAATCCAGTGTTTGGATGGATAAGAAAATTTCTAACTGATAGGCAACAGCGTGTGGTGATTAATGAGGAATTCTCAGAGTAGCAGCCAGTAATTTCAGTAGTACCTCAGGGTTCGGTGCTTAGTCCTATTTTGTTTATTATTTACATAAATACTTTGCCAGAAGTCGCCCAAGCCTCAGATATCTACCTTTATGCAGATGATACAAAAATCTTCAAAGCAATATATAGGGTGTCCCGAAAGTCTTGTTACACCTATGTATAATCTCGGAATATTAAATGATGTTTGGTTCCAAGAGGATGGAGCATCTCCCCACTATTCTTTGAGATTTCGTGAATATTTAAATGGTGTGTTTCTGATCGATGGATTGGAACATTAAAATGGCCTCCGAGAAGCCCAGATCTCTCGAGTTGTGACAATGCATTATGATTATGGGGATTTATAAAAGAAAAGTTTTCTCAAAAACGTTATGATTCCAATGACGAACTAAAGGAAGCCGTAAAGGATGCTTTTAAACTTGTAATACCAAAAATGCTGAGGAGCATAGCATACCGAACCTGGCATAAAATCATTCTGTGCAGTGAGAACGATGGTTTGCATACAGATAAATGATAAACTTGCGTATAACTATGTATAAACTACAATGTTGTATAATTCTGTATAAAATAAAATGTGTCACAGTGTATTCTACTATATACTTTCATTACCATAGTTACATAACACACGAGTAACATTTACATAGTTGTAACAAGACATTCAAGACACCCTGTACAACAATGAGGATTGTGATAAACAAAAAAAAGCAAATAAAACATATGTGATGGGGGGAAAATAACAGTGAATTGAAAGAATCCATTGTGGAGAAAGATATTGGAGTGTTTATTGACAACAAACTAAACTTTCTACATCACAACTATAAAGGTTAATAAAGCCAACTCTATAATGGCCCTGATTAGGAGAACATACACATCTCGATAATGAAACATTCTTACTTCGATATAAATCCCTCGTGAGGGTACACATTAAATAATAATTTAGATCGGGTCGAAAAGGGGTCAAGGTCAAGATTTTGCTTAGGTACATATTGTGAAGCTGATCATTTTGTAGTAAGGGGGTTCCATAAAACATTAGCCCCCCCATTTGCAGCTTACATGTTTACTTATATCGAAATAGTTTTTAGTGATTATAAAAATATATAAAATTCTTTATTTATTGCAGATATTAAAATTACTCTAGCTGATAAAGTGATAATATAATGGCTTCTCAATTAATTGGTGATTCGGAGAGGCAACGTGTGATAGATCGCATACGAGCAATAACATTTCGGGAAGCTCGTGATACTGGAGCCACCTTTATAACACGTTCATGGGTTGCCAAAAAGTTGCGAAGAAGTGAGGACTTCGTCAAAAGAAATTGGAATAAAACTTTGGATGAATGTGAAATGGATACAACCAAATCTGGGCGCCCAAATTTGCCACTCTCTCAGGAAACAAAGGACATCATTGAAAGCGGTACGCGTAAGCGGAAAAACAGCTGTGCTAAACTTTCTAGAGAGATCGAAGTGTTGAGAGGAAAGATCGTTAGTGGTGAGATCATTCGACTGCACCGTCATAGGCAAGGTTTAAAGCCAAGAAAAACTCAACTTAACATCGATGACAGAATGTGGTTTGCCCATTATCTTGAAGATGAGATGTGGATGATTTCATGCATTTAGCTGTCTCCGATGAATTTTTTGTTTACGTAACACGTCGGCCTAACTACCAAAATGATCGAGTGTGGGCCACACCACCAGATGAAATCGATGACAATGAACATTATCGCGAATTATTAAAAAGTCCAGACTGTGTTGGTGTGTTTGTTTTGTTCACTGCAAAGCTCATGTGGGTGCTGAAGCCAAATGGTCAGAGTTGGGATGGACAGTATTTTCGTGATATTATTCTATCCCAGCATGCCATTCCTTTTCTAAGAAACCCAAACAATGTTATGGATGTCGATCAGGTCACACTTCTGCACGATAAGGCCCCCTGCTTTAAGGCATTAGCCACTCAACAGTTGTTGCGGAACCATGAGATCGATTTCTTTGGAAATGAGAATGGCCAGGAAATTCTCCTGACCTGAACGTCTGTGAACACATTGGATCAGTTATAAAGGACAAGGTTGAATGTCTCTGTTTCAAGAACCTGCAGCAAATCAATTTTCGAAGGATACAATGACGCAACACATTGAAACTGTTTTAGCAAATTTGCGTAACGATCAGATCTGTTCACGTCATTTGGCAAGCTACCCAAAGCGAATTCAGCTGTCTTGGAAGCCAATGGCGGGAACACCAAGTTTTAATTGTTTCTCATTAAATGCAGTATTAAATTCTCTTTTGTAAGGTATGTTTAGTTTTACTGTACCTCTAATGGTTTAGGCCATGGGCAGGGGGTGGGGGGAGCTAAGGTTTATTGGAGCCCCGTAGTAGTATCCACACCAAAAATCAAGGCTGTGGGACCTTCGCTACCGCCCCCCCCCCTCCTACCGATTCTCACTTTTTTTTCCATGAATTTGTATGGGAAATAGGCCAAAAATTGAAAATCGTAAAAATCGACCCTAAATATTAATCTTTTTGCTTTCGGATGGCCAAAGTCGGGTTCCCGGCACGAATTACATCAAAATAGACCATTCACCAACTTTTTTTGAGATCGAGGGTGGGGGGTAGGGTCTTAAATCCGGTGCTGACTCATAGCAACGGATATAGACCTAATATTACATTATTTTTTTTTCTTTCAAGATTCCTATTTAGGTACCTAGAATGTTAAAAGTTTGTATTAAAATACATTATTTAATTTTAAAATATCAGTAATAAATATAGTTAAAATCTTATTAAGTTAAATTATGGCTACTAGAAAAAGAAGCCACAATGCAGCCTTCTGTCTATTAGAGTGGGTTTTTATTATTATATTTCTTTACTGAATAAACACTAGAAGATTTAACTACTGTACATTATAGATGAATGTTCCACAAGCAGAAAGAATACGTCTTGGGAGGGGGTAATTTGGTTAACGGACTATGGGTTCTAATCCGGGATACAATACAGTTTACCTAGAGGTAAATAATGAATTATGCGTTGTCATCAATGGTTACTATCTTTTAATTTATGTAAAAACCCGTCAAGTTTATCAAAGTTTCAGTAGTTTAGATCGAATGTTCTTTTCTTCTCTTAAATTAAGACGAATCCGACAAAATTGTCTCCATTCTATTACTGTAAACGGCAGAATCAAGTAATACAACTCCTTTACCCTTATCTGGTCTCGTAATGATAACAGAGTTGTCTTTTTCTTTAAATCATTGAGGATTACAAGAACTTTATTGAGAAGGGGTGAAAACGCTTTCTGGGGCTTAAAATTATAAAGATTCATAAGATATATTCTATTTGTTTTAATAAATTGCGAAATGAGAAATCTGGTCGGATCTCGTAATTCTTTATATTATTAACAAGACTTTTCAAAGCTGGAGAAGCGTGCGTAAAAACTAACTTATAATGAAGTAGATCAAAGTTTAAACCTTATAACGTAAAATTCGATTAGGGAAACAATTGTGTTCTAATGTAGAGAAATTTATTTGAGCGATTAACAACTCTACTTTATTAAAATGTACCTTTTCGTGTCTTACGACCACGAATTTAAAACTTAGAAATCATAGTAATGATAATGATCATCCCCTTCATAAAACCCAATTTGAAATATTAATAGAAGCCATCAACTTTACAGAAGGGAGAATTTGAGTTCTTATATATTTACAGAAACAAACCAGACATTAACTATTGTTCAAATAAATCTTTTATAACCAACTAATAGTTGTTCTCACTAACCAACCAACCAACTAAACAGTAAAGTTAGCATAGACAGTTTCAATCTCTTGTCGATATGGAGGCAGACGTTTTTATTTTTTAATTCAGCACTTACGGTAACGTTCTGTACATTTGATATTGTTCTAATGTCTTGATTTCTTTGAATTAAGTTTAATAAATTTATGTAACTGTATTTACTTAATTTAAGCTTACTTTTATTAA